>CABHPQ010172666.1:0-34480 GCA_902168405.1 Peromyscus aztecus | reverse complement strand
GGGGGGGGGCAGACTTACAGGGCCTCAGCCTGAGCCTTCTCCCCAGCTGCCTGGAGGGTAGCCCCTGCCCTGACGCAGCCCTTGAGGGCAGAGACAATCGCAGGCGGTCCTGCGCAGATTCCCAGGCCAGGGCTGGGTCACAGGAAGGAAGCATTCTCTGGAAAGGGGAAACGTCTCCCAGATCATTCCCTTGGCTTCGAGAGGCCAAAGCTGGTGTGACCCAGATGGCCAAGCTGCGGCCTGTGCCTAGGCCAGCTGGACCCCTGTAAATACATCCTTTTTCTGCTAACCCCTTCATTCCCTTCCACTCAGATAAATAAGAAAATATTCAAAACAAAACCCAAACTGCATAAGCTTAACTCACTGATGAGTGGTTTTATTTTTAAACTCGTTTTGGGTCCAGTCAATTGTACGTTGCCACAGAAGCCCCAGTATGAAAAGGAATAAAACCTACAAACCAAGGCTGAGCTTCACAGTTCTTTCTTGAATAGTTCTTGGATCCCAGGGCCCTAGCAGGAGGCTGGGGACAAGAGGGATCTTATGCTCTTGGTTGCTGGGGGACAGGGGACAGGCAGGCAGTGGCCCCACGATCCCCGGGGGTTCTGTTCTGTTGTGGCTGGCTGGATCCTTCAAGGTACAGCTGTACATAAAATGTGTCCCAAGCTCCGATTCTGTGTGCGGTGGCGGTGGTGCAGCAGCCAGCAAGGGGGCCCCTAGCCCGGGAAGACAATTGTGCTAAGTCAACTAAGTGCAATATTGGCGTCCAATTGCTGCAGCGCACCGTAACCGGAAGTAACTTATTTTGTGCTAGTACCCGCATAAGAAAAAGAATCGGCAGTATTTTCTGTTTTTATGTTTTTGGCTTGTTTTATTTTGGTTTAGTGACCTAAGTTATTGTTAACTATGTACAACATTTAAATATTGTC
The DNA here is from genome assembly GCA_902168405.1 of Peromyscus aztecus. Taxonomy (NCBI): domain Eukaryota; kingdom Metazoa; phylum Chordata; class Mammalia; order Rodentia; family Cricetidae; genus Peromyscus; species Peromyscus aztecus. The sequence goes on along the minus strand of CABHPQ010172666.1, from coordinate 33,554 downwards.
TGTAAAAATTGTATGCTACCCTCCTATTCCTTTAAAGTGAATACTGTTAAAAAATAATAAAATACTTTTTTTGTGAATGCTGCAGCCTGTCGAGTGGGTCCCTGAGACCCCACATCCCTGATGAGGCTTGAGCTGCCCAGTGACCTTGTTTCTGCTCTCTCTTGTCTTCCAGGGAAGGTACATGGGGGGTGGACAGGGCTCTTCTCCAGCCTCCTTTCCTGAGAGCCCAGCAAGGTGCCCATTTGGGCTTTTCCGAGAGCCAATAACTGTCCAGGCACCACTCAGGTTCCCCCAGGTGCGTTCAGCTCTGGTTCCTAGGGTACCAGGTTGCCAAATCTGTTCCTTGGCAAACTTGATCACCCTGTCACTGATTGCTAACCGATCACCAGTATGCTATCATTGCATCCGGTCAGTGATGTGTCCAGTCACCGGCCTGTACACAAAGTTGTCCCTGGCAGTGATCTCAGCAATTGTCACTAATCACATGCCTAGAATCTTTCATCAAGGTTTCCCTTGGCCAATGTGTGGATCCCAGATGCAGGCACTCACTGGTGTCCTGGGCCACCAATGGTGTCACCTGTGAAAGGGTTGTTCAATCCCCAAGGGGGCCAAAACCACAGGTTGAGAATCATTGTTCTAGACTGTCCATTCTGAACTTTGGACCAGACAAGTTTGCCCTGAGCCAAGAAGTATCGTTACATCTCATACCTGGAACATGACCTCCTTTGAAGTTGTTCCTATTTGTTCTCACTAATGAGGCTTCCTACACCTATAACAGTATGTGGTAAAAGGGGGTTGCTAAGCCCCACCACCAACACACACACATGCATGCACATCTACTCCCAGATCCATCCTTTATCAAATAAACACACAACCCTGTAGTTGAAATCTGGGGACAAGACAGCAAGCTGTTGCTGCCTTCACTGTGGCTGCAGTGAGCAGGAGGCCAGAAGGCCAGTATGGTGGTCCTTGTGGGACCAGGGCCATAATTTTATGGTTGGGGTCACCACAACATGAGGGACTGTATTAAAGGGTCACAACATTAGCAAAGTTGAGAGCCACTTGTCTAGAACCTGTAGTTTAAACCCAAGAATCAGGAATCCACAGCCCTGGACTCAAAAACTTAGGGATCTATAGCTCAGAGTCTAGAGCCTGGACACCCACATCCAAACTGAAGAGTTCAGAGCATGGGACCCTTAAACCCAAAACCACAGAGTCCAGAGCCAGGTTCCTCACATCCAGAGCCCTCCTGGAGCTCAGAACCTAGAACCTAGCAAGAACCCTAGAATGAGGCCTTCAACCCAGACATTAGACTCCAGACCCTGGCATACGAGGCCTAGAACTTGGAATCTGGAATGTGGAACTCCCACATCCAAGACCTAGAGCTTTTCAGAGGACCCAGAGGCCAGGATCCAAGCCCAGAACGCAGAGTAAGTTTGCAAGAGGCCACGAGGCCCTCCCTGGCTTATTTCCTTTCTCCTGTTAGCCCCAAACTTTGGAGCATCCATTCGGCAGGTGCTGAGAAGCAGGCCAAGAGGCAGCCAGCAAGTGAGTGGCCTCCCTCTGTGTACACTCAATGCCGTTGCATTCTTGGGATAGGTGTTCCCCTAATGACTGTTGAATAGGTTGATTCTTCACGCATCCTTGCCTATTGAACTTAGGGGCTACCTGTGAGAAAGAGTTATTGAACCAGTGTGAGAGAGACTGATGGTTTGAGAGAGCTAAGGACCACAGGGACACAGCCCAAGCAAGCTGCCCTGGGGGCTGCTGATGCCTGTTTGTATTCCTTCCTCCATACAGGGATCAGCCCCTCACACTCCCACCACTCTGTCATTACTTGGTAAACAATTAGGATTTTGCAGACAAAAAGCACCCAGGCAGATCAGAAGCCACAAGCCTTGAGCAGGGTGACCACTGTCTTGAGGATCCCACAGGGCCAGGCACCAGGGCAGCCAGGGTGGGGTGGGTCTTTGTTCCAACTGTTTGCACCCAGGTGGGGCTGGCCAGCCCAGGCCCTCCTCCCTTCCTCTTCTGGGACACTTCCAAGCCTGGCTTCTTCTTCCCATTTTCCATGGTAGAAACCAAACCTCTTGTGTGACCTTTAGGGACCAGCTCTGTCCTTCCCAGTCTCTCCTGCCTCCGGGTGACCTATGACCAGAAGAGGGAAGGGAATGATTCTCATTGATCAATCCCAGGGCCTCAGAAGTGGACACAGCCCCAAGGAGAATGTTGGGAGGAATGCCTGTCATCCACCACAGTATAGGACAAGCTTACCTGAGGCAGGAAAAGATGATAGACATCGTGGAGCCATTCCCAAGGTGGGCGGGTCCTCAATGAGTTTATGAGGCAAAACAATTTGATTTTTTTGTTGTTTGTTTGTTTTTTCGAGACAAGTTTCTCTGTGTTGTTATGGTGCCTGTCCTGGATCTCGTTCTGTAGACCAGGCTGGCCTTGAACTCACAGAGATCTGCCTGGCTCTGCCTCCCAGTGCTGGGATTAAAGGCGTGTGCCACCACCCAGCTTGATTTTTTTTTTTAAGAGACATTGAAAAAAAAAAAAAAAACAATTTCAAACTTCTTCTGGAGAAACAGACAAGTCAACAGAATCAATCTGAAGCTTAGGAAAAAATGGAATGTATGTATGAGGAGGGGGTTGTATATGTACATGTGAGTGAAACATTGTCCAAGACTCCACTGCCATGATTGCTCAAACCTCTGCTTTTGCTGTGAGGATAAGCAGATGCCTGAGGACCCAGGTGAGCCTAAACACACGCCATGACTTACAAGATAATTTGTGGTACAGGTGGTACCCCAAATCTGTTAAAGAGGTTCTTGCTAACCAATGATGAGCTTTGGGCTGAAAATGGCTCCTGAAACATGAACTAGTTGGGAATAATTTGGGATGAGGAGATTCACATAAAAACACCCAGAGTGTGGCCCATTTCTACTGTGTCTCTTAGTGAAGGACAGCCGCGCTCAGAACGCCCAGACCATCTGCAGTAGGTCCCTAGGTCCTATGTCTCCCTGGATCTTGGAGACATTGAGTCTTGACAATACCACACATATCATATATAATATTATATATATAATATATTTATTAAACATTGGATCTTTTTCTTGTGTTTTCAGTGCTGGGGATGGAACTCTAGGCCTCATGTGTGCCAGGCAAGTCACACCCCAGCCCTAAAGATTTAATCTGGAGACCAACTATTACAACCCACCCGGCTGGATCACCCAGTTTGGTTCCCTCACAGATAAGCTGTCAGCAGGACCCTGGAAACAAATAGAAAGGGTTTCTCCTACACCAGGGAGGGAAGTGGAATAATAAAAGTGGGATAGTACGTCAGAAGCAGTGCACAGATAGTTGCACTATAGAGTTCTTCCAAGATATGAATATCCCGTGGCTGTCCAAATACCTTTCACTTTGGACCCAGAGATTCTCAGGACAGTCTTGATAAACCTGAGAGCATGCACGCTCAAAAAAAAAAAAAGTGGGGGGGGGATCCTAACTTTGGAGCCTGTCCTGGAACTCACTCTGTAGCCCAGGCTGGCCTCGAACTCACAGAGATCCACCTGCCTCTGCCTCCCTGTGTTAGGATTAAAGGTGTGTACCACCACTGCCCAGCTAGAATTTTTTTTTTTTTTAAAGAAAAAGTTTGAAGGTACTGGAGCCATGATGGTTCAAAAGTGAGGAGCACTTGCTACTGTTGCAAAGGCCTCAGGTTCGATTCCCAGCATCACAACATGGTGGCTCACAGCTGTCTGTAACTCCAGTTCCAGGAGGGCTGCTGCCTCTAGCCTTCTCGGGCACTGTAATGTATGAACATATATGAGGGCAAACACTCACATGTATAAAATATTTTTAAAAAGTAGGGGGATGGTGAGAGCAGACACTCCAAAGGAAAGAAATCAGGGATTCAAGCAGGTGTCTGCACACCACATTCACAGCAGCATTTCACTATAGCTAAGAAGTGGCGGCTACCCCAGGATTCATCAAAAGGTGGGACAGTAAGTTGAGGCTGTCCAAACAATGGGAGCCACTCAGAAGTAAGGAAAAATAAGCCAGCCATAGGACAGTGTGGTGACCCCCACAAGCCTGAGGTCTCCAGAGCCAAGAGTTCACGTAGAGACAGAGCAACATGGTGGGCACCGGCAGCTGTGGGGGAGGGCAGTGCTGGAGGGGGGCAAGCTTTGGCTGGGGAAGATGGGAACGCTCTGAACACTTTTGTTTTTGTTTTTGTTTTTTTTTAGATGGGGTCTCATGTGGCCCAGGATGGCCTTGGAATTCCTGCTCCTCCTGTCTCTACTTTCTGAATGCTGGGTGTGCACACCACACCTGTCTGAGGAGTTCTGGACCTGGTTGGTATAGACAGCTTTGAGGCACTGTAAAAGAGCTTCCTGACACCGAGCTGCAGTCACCATGACACCCACTTCCCTGCATGTTAACAAAAGGTAACATTTATGTGATGGGAATTTTCCTTCTATCTCCCAAATGTTCCATAGTGTGGCTAAATAACTTCAGTGATAGATCAATGTTCAAAATTAATTAATGTCTAAAATAAACAAGTTACTTAATAAAATTAAATAATGTCAAAAATAATGTTTGCAGGATGGGAGACAAGTTTGCAAAATATGTAAAGACCCAGATACAAAATAAAAAATGATAGGGTCAGGTGTGGTGGCACATGCCTTTAGTTCCAGCACTCAGGAGGCAGAGGCAGACAAATCTCTGAGAGTTCGAGGCCATCCTGGGCTACAGAGTGAGTTCCAGGGCAGCCAGGGCTACACAGTGAGACTGGTCTCAAGAATAAAGAATGAAACAACTCACCCACCTTAAAAGGAGAACAGGAAGAAGGTCCTTAGAAGTCACCCCTCCCCCCTACACCTGAGTATTGCTTCCTGAGGGGGTACTTCGATGGGCCATGTAGAAACTAACTCCCTGCATGACTGTCCATCCCTGGAAGTGAGCAGAATTTGAATGTTCGCTGGTCTAGCTGGTCTGTGTGGAAGTTCTGGGATGCATGAAACAAAGCCCATTGCTCTGCATCTCTGCATCCAGTTCTGGAGTTGAAGCCCAAATCCTGGCATATTCTGGGGAAGGTATTCTATCCTTTATCTCTGAGCTACATCCCAGCCATTCACCATCCTTTTTTTTTTTTTTTTTATCCCCCTGCCTCAGCCTCCTGAGTGACTGTGATCACAGGCATGCACCAGCAGGCACAGTTATGATGGTGTTTTTGTTTCTAAAACATGTGCAATAAACCTGTCACGATGGTGCAATCCCAGCACTAGGTTGATGGTCAGAAGTTCAAAGCCAGCTGCTACAAACTGTTACAAAGCAAGTTTGAAGCCAGCCTGAGACTTTGTCTCAAAGAAACTGACAAACTGCCTGTGCACACACTGTTAATCATATGTGCAATTTCTATGTCTTTATGTATGAGTCAAAATGTCCTTTAAATTAAAAAAGAAAAATGTTTGTGTTGGCCTTGAGATGTAGCTCTATGGTAGAGTGCTTATGTGCCATGTGGGAAACTCTGAGACCAGCTCTCTATTGTAAAACAGTTTGCTTCAAGATAGAAATACTCCATTCCACAGGGAAGCAGGAAGGTAAACGACTCAAAAATATATTCAGGAAGTCCCTGAAACTGACCAGATTCACTAGGCCCCTCCCTGCCAGACTAAGCAATAAAAGCTGAGAGTATCTCTCAGCGGAGCAAAGCCAAGCTTCAAGGAAGACTCTGAGACCAGACCAGCTGCCTAGAAGAAACAGAAACCAGCCAAGCTGCCTGAAAGAGATTTAGACCAACTGAGGCACCTGGAAAGGACACTCTCCAAGCTGCCTGGAAGAGGTTTAGGCCAACTGAGGCATTTAGAAAGGACACTCTCCAAGCTGCCTGCAGGCTGTGCAGTGGGCTCCAGGTTCCCAGTTTTGTGAACTGTCACCCATGCTGGGGTGGGCTTGGTGAGGCAGCTGTTTTTGAGTTTTTTCTGTTTTTAAAAGTAAGTGACCCCTCACCCATATTTCTGTAAGAAACCCTAATAAAACTTACTGGTTCTCCAAGTTGGACTTTGGTGGCATCCATACTTTGTCATGGACTCCCTATCTCAGGTGAGTAGATGTGTGTTGCATCTCACTGGGGAAAGCTTTGTCACACAATACCCTCAGCACATGTGTACACACACACACACACACACACACACACACACACACACACACACACAAAAGTAGAAAAAACATCCAGGAAGATGCACAGCCAAGCAGAACAGTGGTTCGCTGAGGCGTGTGACTTCGGCATCTGGTCTGGAAGGTCCCTTTTACTTTACAGACATGGTAATACTTTGATGTCATTTAAATAACATTTTGTCATTTAAATAACAGAGAATTGTGAGCCTTAGTTCCTGGCTGTCCTTTCCTTCAGTTCTGCCAAAAGAATCTCTCTATAACCCTTGAAACCCCCCATATCGAGGTAAGACATAACTGACTTCTTCCTCGGAGGCTCTCAGGGCCTCTCTGGAACAGTGTCACTCAGGGTTTGGGAGGGGAGGAATGGACAGACAGACAAGGCTCGCCTCTTCCTTGCTGTACAGCCTTGAACAGTGGCTTAGCTTCTCTGAAACAACACCAGTAAAACAACACAGGACCTTACAGATCTGCTGTAAGGGAGATACGAGGCAGGTGCAGGGCCTTCTGAGAGGCCATCCAGCTGGGAGGGTCTTTCTAGTGCCTCCTGTCTCCGGATAAGCACCTTCCTTCCAGGTACTTTTCCTACAGGACTAAAGCCTGCCCGTGGAATGCAGTGGGATGGTCATGGGCATTCAGTAAGCATATCTATCTTCCCACTCCTGCCCCTCCCCCAGCTTGGATTCGGTTCATGAAGCTGGGGAAACTGAGGCCAACGGGGCAGGGAAGGGAGGAAAAGGAGTAGTTTAATTCTAGGACAGAATGGGATGGCTGTGCTGGGGTTGCTCCCTAGAGAGGGTGGAGGGCCCTGCCAGCTGCTGATCCAGCCCATCTGTCCTTCCAGGCCCACGCCCAGCACACACAGGGACTCTCCAGGGGATCCTGGGAAAAAATGCTGCTCTCCCCTCTCTCTACCTCCCCTCAGTGTGGGTGGGCGGTGCTACTTTGGGCTAAGCAGTAGCTGCAGGTTGTGAAACAGGCTCTGATTCTGAAAAGATGCTGGTCCCCCCCACTCCAGGATGGAGGACCAGGGCCCTTATACACCCTCCCACTCCCGCCCCAGCCCATTCACTTCTCATGCATTCACCCCTACCTACGCCTACTCTGCTCCACTCTCACAGGTGAGATCACCACAGGATGTTTCTTAACCTTTTATTTCAGAAATATTTCAGACATCCCAAAACATAGATGACATAACCATTGAAGCCCTTGGCATGTCTCATGGCACACTTACCAACTTAACACTGCCCAATTTTACCTCATGGTTTCTGTTGCCAGGAGCCCGGGTAGCCAGCCAGGTTTCCAGCAGGGGTTCCCTGCTCTCCCACCAGGCTGGATCTGAGGGCAATCCCCAGCTGGCACTCACTCCAACATGGAAGCTCAGGCTCTGCTGGGAGGAATTGAGAAATGCTTGCCAGGTCCCTTAAGCTTAGCCCTGCTCACTTCCCACAGCTGTGGGATTCCGGTAGCTTCTTCCAGAGAGACCCCTGTGTCGCCACCACAGTGGAGTCTTACATGACCAGCAGTGACCCCAACAATAACACCCACCTTCTTTGCACAGTTCCCACCCACCCTCCGGTGCCTGGCAGTGGGAGCTGGGGGAATGAGGCAGCTTAAAGACTCTGACCCCGTGGCCGCCAGGGCTCCCTTCCTCCACCGGCGGCCAGGGCTTCCTCATTCCTCAAGGTGAGAATCCTCAGGATGGACTTGCATCTTTCTACCTGTTTTCACATTGACAAATGTGAGAGATCTCTGCTCACCTGTAAAGGATGGGGCCCAAGAATCTCATGAGTCCCAGAAACTGTGAGTAGTACCCTATCTGGAGGTGATGTGTTTTTCCTGTGATAAAGTCCAGTTTATAAGTGAGGTTCAGTAAAAGATTAACAATCATAGTGAAACAGAACAATCACACAATAAAACCACGGACATCACCATCCTCTCTCCAGCCACTATTAGATGGGATGTGTGTATCTGAACACAAGCAAGGCCCTGATGGCAGCTACGTGACGGGCAGGTGGGTAACACGTGCGCTGTGCAGTCACTGGATGAAGGATGCTTTATGTTCTGGGTAGAATGGGAGCAGGGGGTGACGATGCTACTCAGAATGGTGCATAGTTTAAAGCCCATGAATCGTTTATTTCTGGAATTTTCCACTTAATATTTTCCAACCAGAACATCAGGTAAGGGGAAGGTTGTGATTGCAGCACCATATACTAAAAAAAAAATCTCTTTTTGCTTACCGTCACATTTGAGATATTTATTCACATTGATATATAAAGTTCTGGTTCATTCATTTTTGTTGTGATATAATAGTTCGTAGTATAAAGTTCATGTGGTATATTTGCTCATTTTCCTTCAGATGCTTAAGTGAGTGAGCTGGAGATATGGTGCAGCGGTTAAGAGCACTGGCTGCTCATTGAGAGGACCCAGGTTTGATTTCCAGCGCCTACATGGTGGTTCACAACCATCTGTGACTCCAGTCTAGGGAATCCAACACCCTCTTCCGGCTTCCACAGGCACCACGCACACGGTGCACAGACAAACATGTTGGCAAACACCCCGTACACATCCATAAAATCAATTAATCCATCTGTTCTAGTTACTGCTATATACAGGGCAGCAAGGATGCTGATGTCTCCACGCCCCGGGTGAAAGTTCCTCTGGGGTAAAAGTCCAGAGGTTTACTGAGATAAGGCTCTTCATATACTTGAATCTGTAAATTCAAGATTTTCCCACCTCGTCATTTTGCTTCATATTAACCAGCAAAGAACGGTGACGCCAGACGCCCTAGTTCCATGGACACTTGTAATGTCCAGACTTTACATATTTGCTACTTGGTGGGTACCACACTCAGTACTATTGTTACAGAGACCCTCCTGAAACCTACAACCCTCCTCCTGCTCCAGCTCTTTCCAAGGCCTCCCATCTCAGTACACTCTCCATGCTTAGACCCGGCCTGAGCCCCGTTCTCAGCCTCGGAGCCCCGCTCTCAGCCTCGGAGCCCCCTGGTCTCTTCAGGCACCTGTTCTGGCCCCTCTGCTGGAGTCACTCACGCTTTCAATCTTTGCTTCACTGAGAAACAAGCCAGTCCCCAGGTCCTGCGTGTAGTCTAACTGTCCACAGTGAGGATAGTATTATCCCTGGCACAGTCCGACAGTGCAGAACTGTGTTAACAGCTAGGGCTAGTCTAGGGCTTGGAACAAGTTCTCAACCTTGCTGCCACTGACATTGGGCTCAGTCACCGTGTGGAGGGTGGCATGGCTACCTGGAACAGGGATGCCAGCAGCAGCCCTCCCCAGTCACTGCCAAACACCCCGGGAGAAGAGTTATTATCCCTCTTTTACAGGCGGAATGAGGAAACTGAGTCACAGCAGTTAAGCAACTTCCCCAAGAACACACAGCTATGAAGTGACAGAAGCTGAGATTCGAACCCAGGTCTTCTGACTTGGCAGTCTACACCCTTAGCCACTATATGATCTTACCCCTCAGTCTATCTGCTCATCCTTTCCTCAAAGCTGCCTGCCACCCAGTGCCATCACTCACTCACCTGTCACTGTCAATCCAGCAGCCCATCCATCCATTCCTGTCACCCATCCATCCTGAAGGAAATGGAGTCGGCCACCTCAGGCCCTGAGAGGAGAGGAGGCCCCACAGCTGCCCATCTGGTGGGGAGGACGGGTGGGTGGGCTGCCCCCCTGGGCAGGGGGCAGAGGCTGGAGGGAATTAGGCAAGTTCCTGCCAGGACCATCTAATTAGGAATTCTGGCGATAAGCAGATAGCATCGGGGTGATTAGAATCCTTTTAAAAAGCCACTCCATTAATTAGAGAGACAGAGGGGCCTCTGGCTGCCTAATCAGCCTCCATCAGCTTGCCTGGGGAGGGCTTTCTGGGGCTGCTGTGTGACCTTGGGTATGCCCTGCCGTCTCTGGGCCTGCTTCTCCACTGAGCTGGGCTCTGCTGAGATCATCTAATCATCTGATCTCCTTTCTCTTCCCAGAGTCCTTTCTGAGACTATCTATGGTCTTGAGGCATCAGATGCTGACCCCCCAGAGAAGGGGAGAGGGGGGTGTCTCATCATCCCACTAGTGAATGAGGACAGAGATTTACAAAACGGAAATGGCCTAACAGTCGTGGAATCAGGAGCTCAGAGGCTGGCTCGTGTTCCTGCCTGTGCACCATGCTCTGCCCTCAGATGCTATGCTCCTCCACTGGGACCCCCCCAAACACTTCAGACTTGGGGACCTCACGGGACACTGGTTTGTAGAACTCTGTAGAAGGGGAAGTCACCTCGGCATGCTGCCACCAAGTGGCTGTCCAGTTCTAAGTTCTGTATCTTCCTTCACAGCCCACCTAGGGGGGTCTCCACTGTCAAGGTCCCTTTGGCCCTGAGAGGCCCTGGATGTGCTGATGCCCTAAGTCATTGAAAGTGTTCTCTGTCTTGGGCGATCCCTGAGCCTGAGCGGTGTTGGGGCCTCCATGTTGTCTCACTTGGACAGATAGGCTCCATTTGGAGGAAGAGGGCAAGGAAGCTGAGCTAGTCAGCAGAAGCCAGAGGTTCCTCCTGGGAGACGATTAAGACAGCACCAGAGACGCCAGCAAGACAGGAGAGGTGCCTGGCGGGGGCCGGAGGGGACGACCGGATTTCAGGACACATCATCACCCCGAATCCCTTGAACTCAGGACTGTAAGCACACCACCACCCTGATGACATCGTTATGGGAACCTCAGACTACACCAGCACCTACCTGGTATCAGCACGGCCATGAACACCTTGCCATGCCTTCCCTCTCCGTCCCAGTCCGCATCAGCGACACCCTCTGCACTATCATGCCCCTGTTACCACAGCTGTCTCTACCTCCATCAGCGACACCGTGGCCAGGACCGCCCTCTGACACCATCACCTCTGATGCTGTCACCATCATTGCCTTCCCCATGATCACCACGGTGACGTCACCACCACCTCTATCATTTCAACCCATATCCTCCATCATCATCATCACCTCCATCATTACCGTAACCACCACCACCACCACCACCACCTCTGTCATCACCACGATCACCATCAGTACCACCACCGCCACCACCACCACCACCACCACCGCCATTGCCGTCACCACCTCCATCATCCCCTTCTGCATCCCCTTCTTCACCTCCACCTTTATGACGACCGCCATCACTTCCTCCTCCATCACACCATTGCTATCACATCACCACCACCTCCCTCATCACCAGCCCCACCGTCTCTACCGCTACCACCACCTCCTCTGTCGCTGGCTTCCCTGGGAAGCTGAATCACACGTGGCTTCCACGCCTTGCCGCCTTCCCAGGAGTGTCACAGTCGCCACTCCCATCCCCATGGCCTCTGTCACCTCCTGCTCCTCCCATCATCTCCATCACTACCGAGATGGATGGGTGCAGCCGCTTTCACCTGAAGCCGCCAGCAGGAGCCTGGGGTAGTGAGTGAGGACTGGTGTGGAGCATGGAGCCTGTCCTGCTCTTAGTGAGATGAAATGTGAGGGATGGTGACAGTCACCTGAAGTGTCTCCAGAATCTGTTGTTGTCCTTCCTGGCCTGTGGGACTCAAGAGAACGATGTCCCCTGCAAGGTGTCTGCAACTGAGAGCCCGGGAGCCCTGGGAGGTGAGAGGATGAGAGGGAGGATAATGGAGACAGACTTAAAGGTGCAGAGGAAGAAGGGAGGAGGAGGAGGAAGGAAGGAAGGAAGGGGGAGGAAGGAGGGGAAGGAGGAGGAGGAAGGACAGTATCTCAGAAGTCTGGAAAGCCCAGTCCCTGTTATGGACACTCTGAGGAGCTGACTCTGAGGCTTCCGTCCGGTCGAGGTGAGATGGGAACAGGGAGAAGTCAATGCTGGTGCTCCAAATGGGACCTGAGAGCAGAGCCCAAGCCTGGACCACAGACCTGGAGACTTTCCAGGGCTGCTGGGACAGCAGCACCAGTAACACCACAGAGACCTCTTCTCCATTAGCATCCCATCCTGCCATGCTCCCACGCTGCACCATTTCCTTGTAGCTGTGTCCCTCAGGGTCTGTCACCACCTTCACACTGCCTACTCCCGAGGACAAATGTCTTCCAGGTGTAGGATGAGCTGTTTCTACATTTTTCCTCCCATGTATGAGACCACATTTGGTTTCCAGGAATCAGGAGGAGACTTGCCTTTGGGGGTTCCTGCCCTGTCTTCCTTCACCTGTACTTTGTATTAATCTCCTTTTATACCTGAGTTAAGCAGACTGCATCTTCTTCCTGCTGGCCACCACAGCCCAGATGGCCCTAGTTCCAGTGTCCTTCTCTCTCACAGATTTGCTGTGTGACCCTGAGCTGTTGCTGTATGTCTCTGAACCTCATTCATTAAACAAATCTTGGCTGATGGCGCGCTGTGGGCTGGATCTGTCTCAACTGCTGAAAAACACGCCTGCCTTCTTGGTGTCTCTGAGAATCTAGAGATAACAGGCCACACATATAATAGATCACTGTCCCTATCTACCCCACGGTGCTTGGGGCTTCTTCAACCCATGACAGCCACCCAGACTCGGCTCAGAGGACAGATCCCAGGAAGTCCTTGCTCTTCTCGGCCACTGCCATTTAACTATGGTGTCACTGACCCAATCCCACAGCGGACCTGCCTTTCCTCCTTGGCTCCCAGGGAAGCCAGCAAACAGCCTCCGTGTAGCCAGACTCACGCTCCAGGTCTTCCACGGTGGTCAGCAGCCCCCACAGCCCTGTGATGTGTAGAGCTTGGCTGAGGGGGTGGGGGAACTTGCTGCTCAGTGATTATGTCACAAAGGGCCCTGGCCCCAGCTTGGAAGAGGCCACCTGGGCCTAGCCCAGAGCGGCACTGTCCCTACCCCCAGCCCCTCTCAGTGGAGGCTCCACCTGTCCCTTAGAACCGGGAGGATGAAAAGTTAAATTCTTGCCACCCAGAGCCAGCAGATTCCAGCAAGTCCCCCACCCAAGGGAGGACCCCAGCCACTTGCCTCAGCCCTCCTCAGCCCTCCTAATCCGGTCTAGACACCTCCACCTTTACCATGGCCAACTACTATGAAGTGTTAGGTGTACAGTCCAGTGCCTCCCCCGAGGACATCAAGAAGGCGTATCGAAAGCTGGCTTTGCGTTGGCACCCCGACAAGAACCCTGACAACAAGGAGGAGGCTGAGAAGAAGTTCAAGCAGGTGTCTGAGGCCTACGAGGTCCTGTCGGACTCTAAAAAGCGCTCTGTGTACGACCGGGCAGGCTGTGACAGCTGGAGGGCCGGTGGCGGCGGCGGCGGCGGCGGCAACGTGCCCCACGGCAGTCCCTTCGGGGCTGGCTATCCCTTCCGCAATCCTGAGGATATCTTCCGTGAGTTCTTTGGGGGAGCGGACCCTTTCTCCTTTGACTTCTGGGACACCCCATTCAGCGACCGCGGCCGGTCCTATGGTTTACGTGGGGCCTTCTCTTCGGGCTTCGGTGAGTTGCCAGCGTTCATGGAGGCCTTCTCGTGCTTCGATACCCTGGGCCGTGGTGGGGGCAGCCGCGCCACCTTCTCGTCCACTTCCATCGGTGGCTCCAGTTCAGGCAACTCGGGGTTCAAGTCAGTGATGTCATCCACGGAGATGGTGAACGGCCACAAGGTGACCACCAAGCGCATTGTTGAGAACGGCCAGGAGCGGGTGGAGGTGGAGGAGGACGGACAGCTCCGGTCAGTAACTGTCAACGGCAAGGAGAAGCTCATGCGGGTGGACACCAAGTGAGAGCCACCCAGCCAGACCCTGGGCCAGTCACCATCAGAGGGGGCTACAGTAGTCGCAAACTAGTGCTTAATAAATACGCTAAGTGAGTTCATGTAGATACGTCTCCCATCCTCAGGGGTGGGGGGGTCACTGTAGGTCCACGGTGTGGCTGCCACAACCCTACAGCCACACTCAGGAGCTTGTGGCCTCCATGCCCAGCACCAGCTGTTTTCCTCAGGAAGCCTAGGGCCAGGTCTTCAGGTGGCCGTTAATCTCTGTCACCTGCCCCTTCCTGTCCTCCTCATGTCCTGCCTCACCTGCTCTTTCCATGTCCCTTCTCCAGGACGGCCACCATCCTCACAGGCGCTCCTGCTCAATTCCCACTTTTCCTGACTCGCTTCAGGAGGAGCAGCCATCCCAGAACCACGTGTCTCTCTTTCCTACACTGCTTTCAACCTTCCCTACCCCTGCTCTGGGCACGGGGTGTTGGGTCAGGTCTCCTGGAAAGATCTTCGGAGGGGTTGGCACTCAAGAAGAACATTCTGGGTGGTGGGAACAGCGTGTGAAAAGCACCTGGGCAGGGACGGGCTGCCCTGTTGGAAGAACAGGAAGAGACAAGTGAAGGGGGTATAAGCAACTTCGTGGAACACCCCCAACTTTCACATATCGGGGGGCTCGACTCCATATCATGGGAGAGAAAACTGAGGGAAAGGGAAAGGCTACGCAACTGACAGGCAGCTGAGCCGATGCTCCATCCTGGGCGTTAGCGCGGAGGGACCAGTCTTTAACGGTGTCCATGGTGATTATTACCGCAGGGAGGGGCAGTGGCAGGGGCTCACTGGCCGGTGCTTGCTTCCTGGGGGCTGCAGCAACCACTACGGACTCCAGGGTTCGCGCTGGCGAGTGACAGAGTGTAGCTCTCGGGTAAGGGACGGATCCTATGGGCACTGAGTGGATGAGCTGAGCAGACGCTGCTCCTATGGAAAATCCAGCTTCAGAAGGGGCCCAGCCTGTGGTGTGGAGAGGAAGGAGGTAAATTTCAAAGTTCTGGGGGACAACAGGCCAAAGGGGTGTTCTGGTGCTCATGAGGGAGAAGTGACAGGGACCAGGAGGCCTTCAGGGAGCCTGGTGAACTGGGGGAACCAGGGAAGAACTTGTCCCCATTTCTCCACACAGTACTAGGAAGAGGACCATTTGGGTAGGGGGTTCACGTCACGGAGAGGTGGGTCAAGGAGTCTTCTTCCTGTTCTAGGAAGCTAGGTATCACCCCAAGATATTCAGGGCCAGCCAAGGGCTGCAGGTGTGGTGGCCAGAAGCTGTTGACCCTGAGGCCTGGCCTGGGCTCCGGTTCCCTGGAATATGCCTCAGAGGTCCTCAGCCGCCGGCAGCTGGACACAGCTAAACCACGTTACTGGTTAGGGCAAGGGAGCTGGGGCACACAGAAGGCAGAGCCCAAGCTCCCAGCCCTGCTTGGGGACTAACTTTATCAAAGTCCCCATGGCACCAACCACCTGACCTCTGCCCCTGTTGACCTGCTAATGTCCCCGATCACTGACCAGCTACGGCTGCCTCAAGTGGGTCTGCTTAGGGCAGACAGCTGCTGGGCAAATCCAATTACAGCCTAGCAGCCCCAAACAGCCACACACTCCGGTTGGGTGCCCAGAGGAAATCTGGGAGTTTGCCAGACTCAGGGATTCCAGTACCCCAAGAATCCTGGTGCCAGGGACCACTGGCTGTCCGCTTCCTGAGCCTCACCTTGTGTCCTCTCTCTCTCCACCCCAGACATGATATGGCATTCCCAACTCTCCCCCGGGACAGCCTCCAGTCCTCAACCCTGGGTCCCAGCGACAACATTTTTGCCCATTCTGCAGATGGGAGAGCTGAGGCCCTGCAGGCCGTGGGACCTGGTGGGATACCACAGGGTAGAGGGATGCTCAGGGAAGTACACCAGAATCGTGCACTGGTTCAGGGCCCTTCGTTCTCCCCCTAGCATTGCTTGGCACCACACTGTCCCCTCTGTTGGGCCACACTTCCTGAGAGCCATGGGCAGTGTCCATTTTGGATCGGCTGTGAGAATCCCATTTCAAGGCTCACCTGTGTGGGAAGTAAGGCCTGCTAGTCTCTTTCTGGCTCACTAAATTCCTCCTAAAAAAACCCACTCTCTGTATTCTCCCAGGTGGCCTCAACAAGCCTCTCTGGGCAGAGCATTCTGCCCAAGATAAATGTCTCCTAGAGCCCTTCTGAGTCTAGAGTGGGGACTGGCTGCCCATGGCCCACCCGAGTCTTACCTCTCTGAAAGGGGCTCATGTGGAGACTAGCCAAGCATGGACCCTGCCTGCCCTGCCCTGTGGTGCATCAGGATCTGGGGGTGATGCATAACTTTACCCTGCTGCTCCCAGCTGCTTCCCATCCTGTCTACCTGGACAGCCCACCCTTTCCCCTGTCCTGTTTGTTTATCTCACCCCATAGCCAGAGGAGTTTCTAAAAACCTGAAAGTGAAAGTCAAGGGCATTTTGAGATGCTCACTGTTAGAAGCCCTCACCCCTCATCCCTCACCATCCCGGTGAGGCCACAGGTCACCTGCCCCATAACCCTCCTTTGCTTTGCTCCAGCCTCACCAGCCTCTTCACTGCATGCACCCAGCACACTCCTGCCTCAGGACATTTGCATCGGCTGTACCCTCTGTCACAGCCCCCTTCCTCCCTAGGTCCCTTGCAGCCCTGCCTCAGTCCCCTGTTCTCTCCTGCTTCCCAGCTTCTGTATAGCATACCCTGTTTGGACTCTCGACTCCAATTCATCCATCCAGCTTTTCCAGTCTCAAAGGCCCTTTCAGGCTCTCTCTACTTGTCATTCCCCAACTGCTGTGTCCCACAGGGGTTCTGATTGTCCAAAAAGGCCCAACCCTGCTGGAGAGAATACACAACACTGATGTGGTATTGTAGAGTACGTTACACGCAGGATACCATGGCCTTGGCAGTGAGGCCCATGAGAACAGTCTGCAGCCTCTGCTCTGGGAAGCTGGTCTCTCTGTGTCTCAAGGCCTGGCTAGGTAGGCTTTCAGAGGGCTAAGGGTCTGTGTGGGCCGAAGGGCATCAGGCTTGCCCATTGTTCCCAAGCTTTCCACTGACCTAAGCAATAAATATGATCAGCCTGTTTTATAGATGGAGAGACTGAGGCTCCAGGGGCAAGAGACGGGGGCCAAGGTCACATGGCCACACTTTGAGCTGCTCTGCCCTCTGATATCCCCTCCCCTGAGCAAGCCGGGTGGGTGGGGCCCAGGCAGCCTCCCCTCCCTCTGGCCCTTGATGTTATCACAGCTGATTTAATTTCAAAGACGGATTGAGCCATGGTGGGAGGGAGAGCCACTATCACAGGGCCATCTGCCCTGTTGTCATGGGGATGGGCTCCCTGGATTGTGCGGGACCCAGATAAGGGAGTGCGCTGAGGGGGTGTGGGTGGTGGGACTGCAGAAAGACTGAGATCAGAGAGAGTCAGAGAGGAGAGGGAGATGGAGGGGAGGTATAGGGACTGGAGGGACCCTGCAGGATGGAGGCCTGAGCAGGATTCAAGCAAGGCCAGTGGCTGCCACACAGGTGACTGGGGACCAGCATGCTTGGTCATCCACAGCCTGCCCCACAGCCTGACTATGAAGCCAGCCTGCCATGGGGCCAAAAGTGTTCCTACTGGTCCAGGACTCCTCTCTGTCCCCTGGGGCAGGGTGATAGGTGGTGCTAGACACCCCAGTCAGTCTGTCTGCTGTGACAAGCTGACACACCCCCAGCAGCTCAGCTCAGCCGGGAGCCCAGCTGCTTCCCTCCAGAAGCTTCCACCGCACCATCAACATTACCACGGTGATAGAGACTGTATTTTGCCAATGGAAGGACAGTGCCCTGTGGTGCGCTGTGTCTGCCAACTACCATCCAACCTCAAGCGTCTCTCGTACCCACCCTGCAGGGTGGGAGTGTCGATCATCTCCCAGAAAAGATTACGCGGAGGGCCCCAGAACTCATGCAGCGGTGACTGTCCTCTCAGGGCGGTGCCAGGGAAGGGGGCTAGAAGGAAACCAAAGTCTTGCCTCTCTGCTCTGCCCTCGAACCGAAGACCTAGAACATTCCACCATCATATAAGCTTTTTCCTCGTGGGAGCTGGAGTGGGGGCAGTTCCATCTCAGCAACTCCAGGGCATCCTTTCTGCTCTCTGTGACAGCCTCTGCCTCATACAGGGCCAGCTCTTTCTCCCCTCTGTTATCTTAATTGTGGAAAAGTACATGTAGCATAAATTACCACTTCAACTGTTTTTTCAAGGTGCAGCAGGTCAGTGGCTTGAAACCCACCAAGGGTCCTGTTGCTGTCCCATCACCCACCTCCAGAGCTTCTCCATCCTTCCAAACTGACACTGTCTCCACTAGACACCAATCTGTCCCCTCCCCGGCCCCTGGCACCCACCATCCCACATCCTGTCTGGACCTGGATCTGGCGGCTGGGCGGAACCATACCCATTGTTTAGTTACCAGGAGGCCTGGCCTCACCCTCCCTCTCCTTCCCAGTGTGGGCCATGGAGGATGGTGAGTCTCAGTGTCCGGGGAATACCGACCCCTCCCCAGGCTGGGCAGAGTTGGAACCGGTCCCCATTAATGGTGGGGTGGTGCCACAACCCCTCCCATGTTTGGTGGTTCCTGAGTTGAAGCCATGGTGAGGCTGGAATGTCCCCGCTCATACCCCTGGCAACATCAAAGCACACAAAAGAGCATGAACTAGAGCAGCCACAGTGTGCACCCCCACCCCACGCTGCACCAGAGCTGCGCTGGGAACAGCTGGCTACCTAATGGATGGAAGACTCCTGTACATCCATAACTTTTCTTATCAAACATTTTATTTTTTGGTTAAAAAAAAATCTTTTGAAATAGTGTCTTGCTGGGTTGCCTGGACTGGTCCTGAGCTCCTGGCTCAAGTGATCGTCCTGCTTCAGTCAGCCTCTCGAGGGGCTGGGATGATAAGGGCAGCCACGACGAGTTAGCCCCGGGCTGGAGGGGGCTGGATCCCCAGCTTCAGAGCCTGTGGGACCAAGGCTGACTGTTTGCCTTCCATTGTTTCTGTGACAAAAAAATGGCAACCTTGGTGCTTCCAGCAAGACAAACTTATCCTGTTTCCATCCACAGCGGTGCTGTCACCCTGGCCCTCCTGGGGTCTAGAGGTCTGTCCTGGCCTCTTTCAGCTTCAGAACTGGCAGCCAGCATCCTTCTTGTCTGCCTCTCCCAGGGCCTTGGGGGTGACACTGAGTACCCACAGCCATCTCCCAACCTGAGTCCTTCATCCAGTCTGCTCTGGAGAGTTCCTTTGTCCTATGGGGGACCAGGGCAGAAACATCTTTGTGGGGGATAGTATTCACCTCCTCTCCTCACAGGACCACAGAAGAGCTGTGGAGCGACCAGTTCATCACCATCTTCTCCAATGGCTCTACGCCCAACAGGCCCATTTTCCAGGTGACAGAGAGAGGACACTGAATGCCTGGCCTGGGGCAGGACCTGGGCAAGTGCAGGTCCCCCTGAGTGGATCTAAGGGCAGGGGGATGGTCCTGTCTGGGCACAGAGCACAGGAGAGGCCAGAAAGTGGTTGGCTGGGAGCAGGGCTGGAGGAGGTCCTCTGTGGTGTGGGCCTGGCAGCATCACTCAGGCGGGGTGGGGTGGGGTGGGGTGGGGTGACACCAACCAGGATGAAGCCAGCAGCCCATACGGCCCTTGATGGAATGTCTTTGTCTTGCTGGTGGAGACCACAAACTTGTCCCTTCCCCTGTGACCCCTGTGACCCCTGTTCCTATACTTCTGTTTGTTCTCTCTCCCCCTGGCTCTGGGACCACTCCAATGGACACCCTCAAAGGCCGTGTCCCTTGTCTCGGGGCCTTGGTCGCAGCAGCAAACCCCCTTATGGGCATACTGTATGACCACGAAGGGCACCCACTCCAGGAAAGTGTCTTCTGTAGGATCAGACAGCCAGGTGGATGTGCTGCCCCTCGAGTCTCTCCCATATGCCACAGATTCCACCACAGTACATTTGCATCTTGGGCTAGAGACCACCCAAGCCCAGCTAGCCTAAGGCCCCTCTCTGAGCAGCTCCCCTGACTGAACTGCCTCCCGTGTGTGTTTCAGGCCCTGGTTCCCTTTGGCTTGTTCCTGGGACAGGTTCCGCTCCATAAGCTCTGTAGCATGGGCAGCGCTGTCCAGGGCCACCTGCCCGCCGACCACACTGTGCTGTTACACCCCAAAGCAGGAACCTGGCACCGCCAGCCTCTCAAGCCCCCAGGCGCCGTGGTTACGCCTGCGGTCACCCAAGCAGCCGGTCAGGAAACCCCTGGAGTAGTTTGTAGGATCTGAGTTGGTGGCTAGGGTGCAGCCATATTCTCTAAACACCAAGGCTGCATGGGGTCCTCTGCCTCTTGGATCCCACTCAGGAGCTATCACCTGGCCCTCCCCAGCCAGACCAGCCAGAACTCCCACCCCCCATGGCATTAGTTACCCATTTCTTCTCCTTTGGGACCATCCACCCTGGCTCTCTGTCCATCTGCCCGGGCCCAGTCTACTCACCAAGGGTAGTGACAGAGTCCATCCTGACTCTAGCTTGCCTGGCCCAGGGCGAGCAGAAGAGGCTTGGAGGTAAAGGGAGAGAGCTCTGCCCTGTGTGGTTGGGGAGGTGCCGCTGGGTCCAGAATCCCTGTGGCCACAGGTGAAGGAAGCCATGGGCACCTCCTTGCCACAGCAACTTCCAGCTTTCTCCTCAACCCCTCTGCCGCAGGATCCTGACACCCCCTGACCTCAGCAGCCTCTCTAGGAAAGGAAGGCCAGGGCATTCACTGCGAGAGACAGCACGTGTGTTACTTTAAATTGATATTTAATTAAAAAGTTAATTATTAATTAGGCTTATCGGCCAACGTGGTTGCTGGCTGGGAAAGGCTGGTTTATGGCCAGCCACTGCAGAGCTTTTGTGCTTGTGGCTTGCCCCAGGTGGCTGCTCCCACCACGGTTTGGCCACTGGCCTTACTGTCTACGGGCAGCTCTCCTCTGGAGGGCTGGCAGACTCACTGGTGTTAGATGCTCGACGACAGGTTGCCCAGTGCCCACAGGGCTCAGCCGTCACAGCCACCATCAACAGCTGTGCCTCGGCTCGTCTTCGCTGGCCAGGGACTGAGCATTCTGTGGGAACCATCTCTACATGTTCTGTGATGTCAGCGGCTACTGTAGGTAGGCCTCAGCTCCGACGGAGGTGAGCTGGGACCTGGTCAAAAGCTCTCACAGCGGGTGGTGTGTGCCTACTACAGCATCTTTGCAGGGTCACCTGATGTCTGGCCACATCTTTTGATGGATTTAAGGCTCAGTACTGGCTTCAAGGGCTCCCAGTGTGGTCTGCCCATCAAGGTATCCATCTGCTTCTCACCCTCGACCTTGGCCGTCATTGATAACTGTGCCTAGTTCTACAGTGAGGGGCTCAGACGGTGGTGACATCGATCCTTCCTATGTCACGATCTGGAATCCTGCTGGAAAGGACGTCCTCGGCTGCTGTCAACTACTCACTTTGTGGAACAACCCACGGACAGTGCAGGCTTGGCGGTCAGGCTTTGCTTTTATTTAATACTGGTAGCACGATGAGACAGTCCCTGCTGTGTCCAGCATTGTCTTCCGGGGGGTTCTAGCCCCCTTTGGGGACATTGTGACGGCTGGCATCTGTCTGATATCCTCCACACTGCCTTCCTCTGACACAGGTGGGCGCCTCCCACCCAGGAGTGCCGGCCGCTGGCACAACATGGCACCCATTCCTTGATCCTGTTGAGGGAGTGTGACCTCTGACCCGCTTCTAGTGGGATGTGGGATTTAGGATGCGGGGTAGAGGAAGATTTGAACTCTCCACCCCAGAGGAGAGGGAGGGCTTCGGGTCCACTGAGGTAAAAGGAGCCTGAGAGAGGGGCATAGGCACGGGGAGAGGGAGTGACGGGTCCTTGGGAGGGTGGGAGGTCCAGCTGCTGGAGACTGTCTGGGACCACATTTAACTCTTGTACTGAAGTTGCAGGGAGGGGACACACACACACACACACACACACACTCTGTGCTTGGTCACAGGAAGATGAGGGATTTCTGTAGTGTCTATTTTTTTTTTTCCTGCAAAGTTGGAGATGGGATCACTTGCTGAGGATGAGCCTAGGACTCGGGGGGGGTTGCCAAGTGGCGAGGAGGACCGAAGAAGACAAGCAGGTGAGAGGCAAGGCAGGGTCCTGGGCTGTTAGTGCTGATGAATCCACTCAGGCTGATCCGCCCAAGGCATGGCTTGCTCCTGCTGACCTCCATCACCCTGGGGCCAACAAGAAGGAAGGGGAGGCCCCCTCTACTGACTGCTGGATGTCCCTGCGTGACCTCCACTCAAAGGGTCTGAGACGGAGGTCTCTCCTCTCCAAGGTGTTTTGATCACGGCAGAGCCTAGCTTTGGAGGCTGGGCCAGCAGGCATGGTGGCATTACCAGAGACTCTGTGTCAAAAGACCAGGGGAGGTCTAGGGGGTGAGGAGTCACCCTCACCAACAGCCTGCTTCCATGGGCCAGGGGTGAGCATGCCATCTCAGACAGGCCCCAGCCCCAACCCCACCTGAAAATAACGACAGTTGGCATCCTGGAAGCAACCTTGCTCTAGTTGGTTCTGGAATGTTCCAGAAGGGCCCAGAGTGGTGCTACTGGAAGGTAGTGGGACCTTTACGAGGAGGTGCTTTCAGCTCACTGTGGGTGTCCTGAGTAGGAACTCCGGCTCCTCAGTCCTCTCATTTCCTGGTTCCTGTCATGAGGGCAGCAGTTTTCTCTGCCTTTAGCTCTCATTTTTTTTTTTTAATGCCTTTGCGTTTTCTATGTATTTGACTATTTCTAGAACTTTACAGACAAGTGAATTGCTACATTAGCTCTCATTTTTATGTACTGCCTCCTACAGGTTCAAAGCCCAGGGCCCAGGGCCCAGGAACCATAGTACCAAATCTCTGCAACTCCAAGGCCATAAACCTTCCCTCTTTTTAAGTTTCACTGGTCTCAGGTATTATGTTACAGTAACGGGAAGCTAACAGAAACCTCATGGGATACCCTGTGTCAGCACCCAGCCACGGTGCTCCTAGATTCCTGACCCAAGAAACACGAGTTAACCACATACACTATCATGGCTGTGAACCGCTGACTTTCAAGGGGGATTTCAGAACCAGACAACCATGGTGTATGTAACTGTGACCCCAAGGAGACAGCGGGGGCTGCTGACATGGGGGCGAAGACGCCTGCTACCAAGCCTGACCCCATGAGTTTGATCCCCAGGACCCACATGGTGGGAAGAGAGACCCAATCCTGCAACTTGTCTTCTGACCTCCAGGCATGTGTGACATGCGTGCCCTACAATAAATAAAATAATTTTAGATGCATGTGTTTCACTTTACGTGTATGTTTTGTCTGCATGTGTGTATGGGCACCACGTGTGTGCAGTGTACATCCTTGAAGAGACCAAATAGTCACCATGGTAGGGCTGCTTCATGCCGTCTCTAGGTCCTTCCTCAGCACAAAGTCTCCCAAACAAGGTCACATTGCCAAACTCTCTCGCAGCTAGGTACGCAAGAAAGCAGGCTTAACTAGAGAGACTGGACTGGGCCTGAGTCGCTGGAGTTTAGGAAGGCGCCCTGCCCGACCCTGGCGCTGGGCTTCAGGCAACCATTGCCTTCACCTGTGCTACACAAACACCTCCTAGTGGGTCTTTCTGTTTTCGCCTTCGTTTCTGACCTCCGGGGCCAAATGTGACTCACGCTAGGTTTTTGCCCTGCTTAAAACCCTCCAATGGCTTTCCGCAGAGCGCAGAAAAGAAAAATCCAGACTCCTTACCCTGCATTTACGGGCTGGAAGATAAAATCCCTGGCATTCCATTCCCATCTCTCACCTGGTCCCTGTGCAGAAACCCTTATGGAGTCTCTAATGGCCCCATCTGCTTGCCCCAGGGCCCTCGCAATATTGTGCCTCCTACCAATAGTGTTTTGTTTGTTTTTGAGATAGGGTCTCTCTACATGGCCCTGGCTGTCCTGGAACTCCCTATGTAGACCAGGCTGGCCTCAAACTCAGAGATCTGTTTGCCTCTGCTTCCTGAGTGCTGGGATTAAGGGCATGTGCCCCCACCCCCCACCTTAATAATGTTCTTATTTTGCCTTGGGGTGCAGCTAAAATATCCTTTGTCCCAGGATCCTGGCCCTGACCCCAGCAGAGTTAGTTTCTCATACGCCCTTGCTTTCATAGTGGCAACTTTGTTTACCACGTGCTATCCATGAACTATGTCTTCTTCCACTGGACCCAGGCCACTCTGAGGATAAGGACACAGGAGCAGGTGGGTGTTTATTTCTGCTGTCCTGTGTTTGTTGAGAAATCCATGCTTAATCCATGGTGTCTCATCTCTAGATCTGGACTCCTGCCTCAGATGAGACTCATCGCTTAGGAGCCCCACTGCTAACACTTAGAGCCGCTCTTGGGTGGCACCTTGAAGCCCTCTGAGAACTTTGGGGTCAGCACTCCCCAGAGTGGTAATCCTTGTCAGGGCTGCAGTGGTTCTCAGCTAACAGAATCCACACATGCTTCCTTTAACTCTTATGTGCCGATCTACTTACAGCTGTTTTATTCCACTGTTAATCATGAATGAACAACAAATCACCTCCTGCTTGTGCTCAGGGCCATCTGTCCTCCGCCTCTTGGAGGAGGGTGGGATGAACCCGGTTAGAGGCAGAAGGTGGCCTCCACTGACCACCACCACAAAGGCCCAGCCCAGAGAGCTTCATGCACCACTGAGAAAGATGAGTCCTCGTGGGCAAGAGGCCACACTTTCCACTCCATTGGCGATATCATGCCAGTTGGGCTAAGAAGCAGCTGTGGTGTGTGCCATTGCCACACTTGTAACACGAGTGTCATGTCCCAGGTGAACAATGTGAGGCCCTCGGGTCTTGGGCACATTGGGAAAGCCCTGTGGGAAGAGAAACCACCCTATTCCACTAGCCAGAAGGCAGAGGTCCTGGCCTTGGGGGCTGCCTAGTGTCGATACAGCAAATGTCCCCCCATGGAGGATGGACTCGGCCAGTTTTGAGTTGAGTACCAAACAAGTGTGTCTTTGCAGGAAGCTTGGTCAGTAATCACGCTGGAGAAGCCGTCGGGAGACATCGCACACAGCTCGCTGACGTCACTGGCAGTCATGGTAGGAAGTGGCAGTGCACACGTCCACAGTTCAAGGCCAGGCTGCTGTTTCAGGGACGACTCCCAAACATTAGGGACCTACAAGTGGCCAGTAGGCCAATGAGTGCCAAGGCCATCTGTCATGCGAGGCAAAGGGACTTAGATCTGAACTGGTCTTGAGAGGTCCACAGTGGGGCAGCCTAGACCCTCGCAGCATGTGTGTGTGTGTATACTGACCGTGACAGGACAGGACTACTGTCATTGTGGGGCAGGAAGACAACGTCCAGAACCCATGGAGCTCTCAGGCTTCATACTTAGTGACAAATGGGCACCTTGACTGGGAAAGGTGGGGCAGCTGGGCCTTGGCCCCATGAAGCCCTGCCGTCTGATTGGCTGACCACCCAGAGTAGCTACTTGGAGACCAAGGGAGAGTGGGAGAAGTGAGAGATGGCCACAGCTTAAAAGGAGGTCTGTGGCTCATACCACTTTTTGTCATATCAGAAACCATCCAAGGTCAAGGCTGGGCTCTGGACAAATGCGCTCAGCCACAGCCCGTGGTGGAGTTGGGTGGGGATGGGCTGGGTTGGTTTCTCTACATCTGGGGCTGTGCTGGCCTGGGCTAGACATCCCCTCCTAGGCTGGGTTATTCCTAGGGAATCCCAGATCACTCACGTGGAGCAGCTCTCACGTGCAAGGAACAAATCCAGAGCTCCACCCAGCCCTTCCACTTCATTCACATACCTTCCACAGCCCTCTTCCCAAATGTCATCTCCTCCAGGCCAGGAAAGACACCTAGGGCAGCCACAGCCCAGATTCCTGAGAATCTTCCCTGGGCCACCTTTGGATGGGTCCCTTTTTTACTGTTCCCTTCCGCAGAACCACAGTGAACACCCTCGCCACACCCATCCCCTTGCTTCCCTCCTCTGACAACCGCCTTCCGGTGGCTGCTGTTCCCGCATCGGCCTCCTGTCCTCTGGCCCCACTAGACTCACATTTTCTATTGTTATACAGTAAGTCATATCAAGGGCTGCATCGACATCTCTGCCCCACACTAAGCTCTCTCTACCTATTGCCACCAGCTGTGGGCCATGGGGACCACGTGACCAGCTCTGCACCAAAGCCGCGGCAGTCTAGCTGGCTTCGTACCCTGCTCTCCACAGGTATATTTCGAGACCACCTTCAAGATCTGTTTACCACCATACACCCTAGGAGTCCAAGGAAAGCAGCCGCCCGTGGGTCAGAGCCTCTGCCTGTGGTGTCCTTGTCCTGTGTGGTCTGTCCTGCTCCTGTTGCTCAGTCCTTTCCCTGGGGTCACCTCCCAAAGAAATTTCCAGCAGGAGAGTCCCTCCCTCATGTTCTGCTGCTTTTCCTGATAGCGTAGGGTCCAGAGAAGGCGCAACAGTCACCTGGCCCAGGGAAACAGATCAATAATGCGGTCCCTTCTCCCATCCTACCAGCCTCCCACCTTGAGATTATACCCCTGTCAGGGACAGATCCAAGGTCAAGGGCCCAGGAAACACTGCAGTCCCCCACAGGAGGAGGGAGCATATGGGAAGGGCCAGGACTCCTGTGAGCATGCGGGGTGGGTGAGCAGAGCTCTGTCTGGACCCCACAGGTGGCAGCTGCTAGCAGTTGTCCACCAACTTGGTAGTTATCCCAAGCAGGGTGCCGGGCCAGGGCACTCACAGGAGACAGCCCATCTCCTGAGGCCGGCAGGAACACCTGGGCAGAGCAGAACACCCTGTTGATGAGGAGAGGCTACAGGCCCGAGAGTGGCCTTCACGACTGTGTCAACATCCACACTGCCGAGGCAGCAGCCAAGGTGGTGCCTGTTGGAATGCGGCCTCTTCAGCAACCTCACCCTTCACAGCCTCTGTCTAACTGCTCTGGAGCCTTGGAACCTCCTCATGTTAACACCCAGCTCAGACAACCCTGAGCCCAACATGGCTCTCCCGGGGGTCGGGTCACCTCTCTGTGTCGTTCTTCTCCCTGCAGGTAGGAAGAAGGACGTGGAAGGGGGTCCCCCGCCCCCAGCTGATGATGGCACTTGGAATAAGGTATGGGTCAACTCTGCCTCAGACTGGGACCAGCCCCGTTCTTTGCCTAGCATCTCTAGCTGGCCTGGTCAGTCTGCAATAGGTCTTATCTCCCCTGTCCATCGAGGGCTACCTGGACAAACCGGTCCTACTAGAAACCAGATCTGACTGAGGTGAGGCCCCTCCTGGCGTGAGAGACAGCCCCACTCCTGCCCTCCAGTGCTCAGCGGCAGGCCCAGGTGGAGATGGAGGGCTTTGCCCCCTCTCCTAGGCAGAGCATAGTGAGTCCGACACACAGCCCCGGAGGTAGAACAGCAATGCCCCAATGCCACCCACTGCTCACCCTGAGTCAGAGGGACAGCCTGAGTCAGCTGGCCACAGCCAGGGCCAGCAAAAGCAAAGGGCCTGGAAGGAGGCGGTCTCTGAGCGTTCCGGGAGCCACCAGAAGGTTCTCAAGGCTACTGCACTCGTGAGAGTGTGCATTCCACCTGGGAAACCTCATATATCACGATTCACTTATTATCACTCCTTAAACCTATGAGAAAACTATGTTCAGAAGGGTGAGGGTCAGTGGTCCAAGGTCACACAGCTTGGACTTGGCTGAGCTGGGATAAGACTCCCCATCTTCTCTGTCCTCATGGTAAACGAGCTTGGCTTTGAAGTCTCTTTGCCCACTCCTCCTGCGTATCCAGGTTTGTTTTTTCAAGGTCTATTTTATTAATTATTTATGTGTCTAGGTAGGAGGGTTGGGGTATGTGCATGTTTATGCTGGTACCTGCGGAGGCCAGAAGGAGGTATCCAATTCCCTGCAGCTGGAGTTACAGGCAGTTGTGAGGTGCAAGGTGTAGGTCTTGGGTCCTCTGAAAGAGCAGCAAATGTTTTTAACTGCTCAGTCATCTCTCCAGCCCCTGTGTGTTCCTTTTAAAGGATAGTTACCAGCTGAGACTACTGTGGAATACTGAGCCACCTGGCTGTCCCCCACCTGTCCCTCCGGAGTCACCAGGGTCTTCCCTGTGGTGGTAACAACATCACCAGGTTAGCTTAGCATACTGGGTCTTTGTGCTGTTCTGTACTCCTGGCTCGAAGCTCTGTCATCCATTATCTGCTGGGGGGTGGGGGGTTGGGGGAGTGGGATGGGGAGGAGAAGTCTGGATGGTCACTACTCCCTGCCAACAGGGAGAAATGCCCAGGAGAGGAAGGACCCCAACAGGTCACATAGCAGGACTACCCTCCCCACAGGATAGCTCAGACCTGATGCCTCTACAAGACTTTCAGCCAGTCTCCACCGGATGGCCTGTTTTGGAGACTCTCTGCTCCTGGGGGGGGGGGGGGCAGCACCAGAGCTGGGACAGGATGGGGAGCCTTGGCATTCTTGCCCGGGTGCTATGATCACTGACACCCTCATCTCAGACACCCAGCAGCCCATGAGACTGACAGGCTGTGACGGGCAGAACTGGAGGCAGCCCTCCCTCTCCATGCCCAGACTCCCTGTATTCTGGTAGTATTCACAGGCTAGACTGGGGAGGGACTGGATCCCAGGGGTCCACCACAAGAAGTCTGAGGTCTGAGCTGTGACTGTGGGTGGGGGTCCAGGGCTAGTCTCCATGAGGGCTTGCAGCCTCCGCATAAAGCCTTAGCTCTTCTAGGCACGGAGCAGCAAGAAGCCGGTGCAGAGATGCCCAGTGATTTGGCTGGTCACTGGCAACAGGCACGGAGCCCCTCAACACCGCTCTCCCCTGCAGCCTGGAAGCCCCCACTCCCAGGTCAGCTGTGAGTGGAAGTCGCCCAAGTGAGCAGCCCCTAGGCAGCAGCCAGCGGGTCATCTGCATGACAAAGGCGCCCAGTGGAAAGGCACGAGGGGCCTGGGTGAGTCCAGCCTAGCCAGCCAGGCAGCTGCCTGCTAAGCCTCCGCCCTGCAGCCCCGGAGATTTGGGGGGCGGGAGCGGCACGCGAGCCCAGCACTCAGCTGTGTTTGCTCCGGGGGCACCATGCGGAGCATGGGGCTGGGTGGTGGGACAAAGGCCCGGGTCTGACTGACCTGCAGGTGGTGAGGGGGAGGGGAGAGGAGGCCCAGCACTGTGTGAAGCCCAACCACCGTCTCCAGTGTCCCAGACCCTTCAGGCCACTGGGAACTTGGCCTGGGGACCTCCAGTTCTGCCCGTCACAGCCCGTCCTCTCTCCATGCTTGGCACTCAAAAAGGCTAAGGACACCCACACTACACTACTGTTCTTGGCTTCTCAGGGCACCACCCTGACGGAAAATTCTGCTCATTTACCTATTCTTGTTTCTAGTGGCTTGTCCGGGCACGGGGTGGTGGTGGTGGTGGTGGTGGTGGTGGTGGTGAGGGGAGGGAGTTGGGGGTTGGTCTGAGGCACGGGGCCATGTCCCCCAACTTCTCCAGTCTCTCTCACAGTATGCAATCCCACAGCCCTGAGCTTGACGCCTTCTCCATCCTATGCACCCAGGCCAGACTCTGGTCTTCGACTGCCTGCCATCAGCCCTCCAGACTGGCTGGACACTCAGGCCCCAGAACCCAGGCAGCTTGGCCCACACCTAGTGGCAGCACCCTCTCCTGCAACAGCCTCTTTCCTGGCTTCCTGCGGCCTCTGCTCCAGCGGCAAGCAGATCTTCTGGAGCCAACCCCAGGCAGGCTCCTCCTCTGGTCCCGTCTGACAGGGAGGATGGGCCAGAGTCCACAGGACCTCCACCCTAGGCCACTCCTCACTTCTTTCACCCTGGTCTCTATGCAGCTGCAATGTCCCGCTGTTAGCCCTTAGCCATAAGGGCCTTTGCACAGCTGTTTGCTTTCTCAAACTGGCTTCACTGTGCCACCTGGGGCCATACCTCCTCCTCCTCCTCCTCCTCAGTGCCTTCTGGACTTCTCTAAATGTCACCTTCCCTTATGTCAGCTCCCCTCTGCCCTACTTGTTCTCTTTGGTATTGGCTGGCTTCTAGGTGTTTCCTGCTTGCTTCTCTCTCTCCGGTCCTGTTAGATGCACCAGTGCAGACTTACCTTTCCGTGGGCTGTGACTCCCCACACCTAGCATGGTCCCAGGTACACGGAAAGTGTCTTGCTGCTCAGTGGAGACATGAGTACATTTAGTCACTTCCTGTCCACTCAGCCCTGTAACATCGGCGTCCTTTTCTCCCTTTGACAACACTGAGGTGGAGACAGAACAAGAAGCTAGCCCCTGCGGCCCAGCTGTGCAGTGTGGAGCACAGGGTTTGAGTGCACCCCCCCACCCCACCCCCCACTCCACCCCCCACCCCCGTGTCAGCGCTCCAGAGGTGGAGGCAGGGAGATCAAAAAGTGAAGGCCAGGAGCTTGAGGACAGGCTTGGACTACATGAGGTCCTGTCTCAAAAAACAAACAAAACAAAAATACAAACAAACAAAAACACAGTTGTTTAAAAACTAGGAAGTTGGACTGGAGAGACGGCTCAGCCGTTAAGGAAGCTCGGGTGCTGCTCTTCCAGAAGACCCAGGTTTGGCTCTCAGCAACCACGCCAGGTGGCTCACAACCATCTGTAACTCCAGCTCCAGGGGATTGGAAGCCTCTGGACTCTGAAGGTAACACACACACACACACACACACACACACACACACACACACACACACTATGTAATTAAAAATAAATCTAAAAAAACTGAACAAAAACTAGGAAGCTTTGTGTACAATTCCAGATTTCCCAATTTTCTTGCAAGATCAGAGCATCTATTTGTATTTATCGTCAACCTGCGTGAGTCACAGGCTGGAGTAAAGCCACGGTGCCCCACTGCTGCCTCTTACAGCAGCTCCCCTGACCAGCCCTGCAGGTTCCAGGCCACCCAACCTCCTTCCATGAACTTTTGCTCCCCTGAGGCCTCGGCCGGCCGGGTTCTTCTCTGCCTGCGGTCCTTTTTCTGCAGAAGGCAGTCTTGGTTCCTACTGCCTCTTGTTTCTCAGGTCTCAGCTCAAATGCAGATTCCTCAGAGGCCCCTTAGCCGCAGCTACAATTCATGGTGGGTTCAGAACCTACAGCGTGGCTGTGTCTGCTGCCTGGACATTGAGTCTTGGGAGAGCCTGTTCCAGGAGAGTGAAAGGCAGGTGCTTACCCCAGCATCTGCCTGGGACAGCACCTGTGCCCTGCCAGGTGTCCGCTCCTTGAGTGATGGAATCAGGGAGCCAGAACAGAGTCCAGTTTCCTGCAGGGCTTCCGGTCCTCCCAGCCCAGCACATGCCCACCTGTGACAACCCTTAGCCCCTTTGTGAGCACCCTGACCCTCCAAAGTCTGTACATCCTCAGCACAGACCTGGGGGCCAAGTCCTTAGGGTTGGCCAAATCAAGTAAGGGCCCTCTGTGGTCCAGATGCAACCTCTGCTCAGCTACCCATGAGCCTTCGGGCCAGCCCCAACTTCTCCAGACCTGGAGCTCCGGCCTCTCAGGGTGAGTCCCCAGATCAGTCTGGTCAGTTTTGGAAATGGCCACCCCCTCTAGATGCTGATGTTTTAGTTCATTTATTCAATCCACAAATGCTGAAGCCCAAACACATTCAGTAAACATGTTAAGCCTGTGGCCTATGAGAGGGTCCTCCCCACACACATTGGTTACCAAAATGGGGTTCCACAAGGAGGCTGGCCAGTGGGGGATGTGCAGCAGGGGAGTTAGATGACCCTCTGCAGGGGTTGGGAGGCACACAGCATGAGTGTGAGGACTATGTTGTTGTGGGTATCTTTCTTCCTTCCTTCCTTCCTTCCTTCCTTTTTTCTTTTTGGTTTTTGAGAAAGAAATTTTCTGTGGGAACTCACTCTGTAGACCAGGCTGGTCTCGAACTCAGAGAGATCCTCCTGCCTCTGCCTCCTGAGTGCTGGGATTGTTGCTTCCACTGCCCATTGTTGTGTGTTTCTTACTGTGTAGCCTTGAGTTTACGTCTTTCTCTATGTCTGTTTCCCTCTCTGGTGGGGTCGCCATGTAGACCTGTAGAATCCCGGGGCTCATGCCTGGCTACCGGGTGCTGAGGACAGACCCTGACTGTGTGTGGGCTACCCGAGCAGACGGAAGGATAGCAGTAGGAACTTCTGCAGGTCCCCTCTACCGAAGGAGGACCATCGTCTGCTTGTCTGGGCACAGGGCTGTGTGCTCTGTGCCCACCTGTATGCATGACGTGGGCCCCTGGGTGACCTCATGTGATCATATGAGTGTGAGTGTTTGTGACACCATGTGTGGCCACGTATGTGTCCCCATGTGAGTGCCTATGGTTGAGGACAGTGCACAGCCGTGTGTGTTCCTGTGTGATTGCCTGTGGCTCTGAGTGTCTCCTCATGTGAGCGCTCGCGGTTGAACTACCGTGTGACTATGTATGTGACTGTGGAAGTGCCTGTAGCTGAACGATCACATGCGCCTGTGTGTGCGCCTGTGGCTCTGAGTGACTACCTGTGGCCATGTGCTTACCTGTGTGAATGCCTGTGGCTGGTGACTGGGTGTGTCTCTGTATGTGACTGTGTGAATGTGGCTGAGTGACCACACGTGGCTGTAAGCATCTGGGTAAGGTGGCTGCAGCCTGGCAGTAGCTCTGTTACTGCTTGTCAGTCACTGGGTGTTGTTGTGTAAGATGGAAACAGTGTGGTTGTGCGTATGACATTTGCAGTATAGCCCGGCTGGTGCTCCCTAGCCAGGGTGGCAAGTGGGAGCTGTCTGGCTGCCCCTCCAGCAGCCGTCAGGGCAGGAGACGCTGCTGGTGGGTGACTCCTGCTGGCCATTCTGAACCTGGAAAGGACTGGATAGTGAGGGGAGGTGGGAGCAGTGCATCCCAGGGGGCAGCTAAGGACTTACCCCCCCCCCCCCAGGCCTCTTCAGTCATCATAGCCCCGGGGAGCTTTTTTTTTTTTTTTTTTTTTTTTTTTTTTTAACCCCCTTACAGATGCCATCTAACTCCCGTGCTGCATGTCCCATGCTGGCCAGCCTCCTCATGGAAGCCCACACTGGTACCCACTGGAATGGATATGTGGCAGGGGTAAAGATCCTCTCACGGTCACCAGCCTGGGCCACAGGCTTAAGATGTTTATCAAACATGTTTGGACCCTCAGCAACTGTTGACTAAATAAATGATCTAAATACGGGCAACTAGATAACCTGTGCCTTGGTCATCTCCAGAACTGGAGAGCCTGGGGTGGATCTGTGACCTGGGGCCAGGTGGACAGAGACAGACAAATAGACAGACAGAGCCACAGAGAGGGAGAGAAATGATGAAGCAGAGGTAGAAATGGGAGAGACAGAGACAGAAAAACAGGCTACAGAAACCCTCCAAAATGTGCCCGCATGCGTCTCGCAGAGGTCCAGTGGTGCTCCCAGACCTGGACCCTGAGCACAGGAGGGCTCTAGTGCATGCTCACGTGTGTGTGTGTGTGTGTGTGTGTGTGTGTG
>CABHPQ010172665.1:0-40346 GCA_902168405.1 Peromyscus aztecus | reverse complement strand
ACACACACACACACACACACACACACACACACACACACACACACACGGGGAGCACACATATGTGGTGATATTGTGTTCCCCAATATATTGTGCACCCTAATAATCTTATCTGGGGTGAGAGAACAGAACAGCCACTAGATATAGAGGACAGAAAATGGTGGCACACATACCTTTAATCCTAGCATTCCGGAGGCAGAAATCCCTCTGGATCTCTGTGAGTTCAAAGCCACACTGGAAACAGCCAGGCATGATGACACATGCCTTTAATCCCAGGAAGTGATGGCAGGAAGCAGAAAGGTATATAAGACATGGGGACCAGGAACTAGAGCCTGGTTAAGCTTTTGGCTTTTAGCAGCAGTTCAGCTAAGATTCATTCTGGATGAGGACTCAGAGGCTTCCAGTCTGAGGAAACAGGGTTGGTTGGCTGTGGTTTGTTCTGTTTCTCTGATCTTTCAGCGTTCACCCCAATACCTGGCTCCAGGTTTGATTTTATTAATAAGACCTTTTAAAAGTTGTGTTACATCAGGGGCACACATACACAGAGAAAGATGGAGAAATAATAAAATGGAGGAAAGTCATTTGGGTGGAGTTGTAGATATGTAGGGATCTCATTTATCTTTTCTTTAGTTTCTGATTTTCTTTTATTTTTTTCAAGTTCAGGAGAAAGTTTGGGGAATTTGAGATTCTTCCATAAGTTTGTGAGTTATCTTTCTCCAAGTCTAGAATGTAATTTAAAGTTATTTGTGAAAATCTCCAAATTCATACTTAGAATAACTTTTTAACCAATCTAGAGCTAGTTAGGAGGGGACCCAAAAGCTGTTGGTTTGAAAAGGAGAAGTTAGACATGAGCCCCACATTGGTGGAGAGGGTAGAAAAGAGATGTGGAGGGGAGGCATGTGACATGTGACATGACCAGTCTGGATTCTGATGATATCCTTCTCCTTCACAGATACTCAATGCCATCTTTAAAACATCCATCAGCATGGTGAAGACAGGAATGCTAATTGAGTGTTTTTAGCATAATAGAAAATCAATTTTAATTGTCCCAAATGGAACTATTGTTTACAGTTACAGATGGCTGCCAGGCTGGACCTGGAAAAAAATAAATGAGTCTTGGGAGTAGGGAATTGCTTTCAATTCCTGGGAGTATTGCAAGGAAGGCTTTGGAGAATTCACTCTAAGAAGGTTGTAAGGCAGAAAACTGATTGCCTATAAAGGTTTTAAAATGGTGTTTTCCTCCAGGACTGTGCTGTAACTGGTATCATCAATTTCCACCTTGTCAACCCCAATCCTGGTGTTTCCATAGGAGGGTGGGTTCCCAGAGTAACTGCTGCCAGCAGGGTTTAAAATCACCAGCGACTCAGTCTCACTGCTTCTACCTGGTTCCTTGTTGCGTATTCTTTTTCTTCCTTGGACTTTTCTTCCAAAGAAAGCTTTCCTGTTATTGTTTCACTTTTCATAAATGTAGAGATTTGAGTATTGGGTTTATGTTCAATTAGCCTAAAATGCTCTTCTGGGCAATATTGCACTTTAGAAGAGCCAAGCCAAGCACTTCACTACTGACTGTGTGCCTTGAATGAGTGACTTAATTCATTTCCTTAGCTGTAAGGGCAGGCGAATCAACAGCTGCTAGTAGACAAGTCTGGTATTAATCAGCTCATTGAAATCAAGCTTCTAGCAGAAGCCCTGCTGTGGAGCTCACCTCAAAGATGTCAGTTAGTAATCTTCTGTATTCCCTTCTTGCCTCCTTTAATGAATAGTTGAAACACATCATACACAAAAATATGTAATTCTTCAAGCGAAACATGTCAGGGAGGAACAAAACTAAGAAACAGGAAGTGCAGGCTCACTCTAGGTAACTATCACCGTGCATTGCCTGAATATGGTCCTGATGAGGACTCCTTGATTCTTCAGATCCCAGGGGAATCAGAATCCCAATGTCTGCATCTTTCCTTGGCTTCCTAGTTCATTCTAACACAAATTCTGGTTTAAGAAGTTTGAACTAAGGAAAATGGTCAGTCCTGAATATTTTAGTTGTTGATAGACACATGTTGACCCTGAAACTCCTGTTTGGTGAGGCACTTATTTTGTGGCCAATGTACACTGGGTTGGGTGGCCATTAGTCAGCTCCAGTGGTGCTCCTGATTGTGTGTGATACAGAAATAATCACTCTTAGGTGGTCCTTGATGCTCTTGGGCCTGACCCTAGGATTTCCCTCTAAAAACTATAGGCTCTCTTTTGATGAATTGATCCTAAATCCCATCATATTGATAATCAAGTAGCCATCATACACAAGTACAATATTAAAGGAATAAGGAAAAATGCAAGATATATTGTATATTATCTCTTAAATCAGGCCTTTAAACTGTAGGAAAGTTAGCATTTTGAGTTATTTACTTCTTAATGTAATGTGTTTCGGGAGCAGAGGAATTATCATGACATTGTAAAATGTTCAGTTTTTCATCATTCTTGGCTTTTATCCATTACGTATCAGTAGCACCTCTCAGCTGTAATAATCAAAACTGTCACCAGACATTGTCACTTATTCCCTAGAGAACAGAAATTATCCCACTGGGCACCAATTTTCTTGTTCTTTGCTGTAATTTTAAGGTATTAAATGGAAAATAAAGCTAAGACCAGTTTTTTATGGCAGTGATAAAATACTTGAAATGATTGAAAAGGAGAATAAGTTAGTTTGGGCTCATTGTCTCATAGCCAAAGAGTTTATAGTCACTTGGCCCTGTCATCTGTGGGCAGTGATGTCACAGTTCATCATAGTGGGACATAGACTTGGGGAGGCAACTTAATATGGTGTCCAGAAACCAAAGATGGAGGAAGGGTCTGGGGTCTCAGTATCCCCTTCAAGGGTACATTCCCACTCACCCAACTTTCTCAAAACTTATAACCTAGGGGCCTTTGGGAGAGATACTGGGTTAAACAATTATAGAGCAACTAAGAAGTCAAAAGTTTCCAGTGTTTAATTAAGCCAACATAGAGAGGCTATCCCTTCAAAATCACGCAGCTTTACAAAGAAGTCAGGGAGCTCTCAGGGTACTGTGGAGCTGGGCTAGCCCGTCTCTCTGAGGACTCCCTGGTTTTCCTACGTCTGAAGTTTTACTGAATCAGAGTCGTATAGCTCCTACTGCACCAAATAGGGGACAATGCCCTTCAGACAGTTGATGTAGAATTTAGATGGTGAATTCACCAATTAACAACAAGAAATGGGACTATTAAAAGTACGTTCTCTCAAGCTGATATGAATGGCACTTACGATTCCTGGGTCAACTGTGAGAGAAGGGTGATTAGACATTCATAGTAAGCACATAGTGAGAACCAGGAATTTACAACCTGAACTGTTTGCAGTGAGCAAGTTGCCAATCGCTACAGGAGGTTTACCGGTGCTGTTCCAATGGAAAAAACTTCATTGCACATTCATGACAGGTACAATTGTGAAGACCTTGCCAGCCCTCTCCCTTCCAGAGTGGCATTCCTCCTGCGCCCAGCCTCCCTGCAGCACACTTCATCCTGTTACATATTCATTTCACATAGTGTAGCTGTGGCTGGCTTTTCACACTTTCTCTCTTGGTGTTCTGGGCAGGAGATATGGCACAGGGGACTCTCAGCTAACCAGGACCACGTAAGTCTCTGGTGTCTCAATTCTTTTCTTATCAATGAAGCGGAATGGTTACATCATTTTGAAACATATTCTGTTCACTTTACATATGCAGAACTTGGCTGGTCTTTGCTTTATATATGGCTTGTAGTTATAGACACTGGGCAAGATGAATAAGAAATAAATGTTATTGACATAAATAAATAGTTGAAGCTACAACTGTTTTCCAAACAAACTCACATTTTAAAGCTTATATGAGCTGGGCTTTGGGATTTCCCAGAGACTATCCCAGATCTTTATAATGTTCTGGCTAAGTCAGATATTATTTCATACCAGGTTTTAGCTGAAGTGGTGGACTCAAGGACAAAACACTGACTTGCCAGAAGTGAGAGCCAAAGTTTGGACAAAGTTCTTATAGTTTTTTATGATCTCCTACATTGAGCCTCAAGAAAGTACAGCTGGAGTGTGATCTGCTCTTCAGCAGGAAGCTTGCAGTATTTCACTAGACAGAAAGACCTTGATGGAACTTAGAGGACCCTGGCAATTCCAGCCAGGTTAAGAGAAGTTTGGCAAAGGCTGACTTTAGAGGCAGCTGGAAGTTAAAGCCTTCTGAGGGTCCCCAAACAAAGTACTTCAGAAAGTATATTAGAGAATAGAGAGGGAGGGAGGTGGAGTTCACTTAGTAGAGTGCTTGCCTAGCATGAGCAAAGTGCTGGTTAGATCCTGAGCACCTCACAGTCCTCAGCTATGGTGTTGTGAGCCTGTAATGCCAGCACGTGCAAGGTAGTGTCAGGAGGATCAGGCGTACAAGTTAGTCCTCAGCTATGCAGTGAATTTGAGGCCAGCCTAGGCTACATAAGATCCTGCCTCAAGGGAAGGAATGTATCAGAGAAGCCGCTTTCTCATCTTCTGTGTGGCATGACCAAGGTGCTTACTTCATTCCAGATGACAGCCTTTGAATGGAGGATAATTAGGTGATTAGGTGTCCTTTCCTCTCTTCCAGGGAAAATATCAAAGTTCCTTCTTCGTGACTTCACACCACTCTGCCAATCAACCATTTACTCATGCATATTAAAATGCCGAGAAAAATAACTTCCCCACTGCCTGGCTTTTTAAATTGTCAAAATTATACAGCTACAGCTGCCAGCCCTGGTTTCCTGCAGCTTATGTTTTGGCTAAAAGCCGATCAAACTCTGAGAAGCCAGGTGAATTTAAATCATGGCTACCCAAAGAGAAATTTGAAAAATGATTATCAGGAAATGGGAAATCAGTTCATATCATACCTCTAAATATAGGTTAATAAAATGAGTCCTTGATTTTCCTCCATTAAAAAATTAGTCATCTGATTAATGTTAAGGTTTAGATGACTATTTTTAACATTAGTCTTATATGGAAAAAATGTCTTAAAGGCCTCATTCATAATTCTCACTCACATAATAATTTTGAGCACTTTTCCACCCATTAACCCATTTAATAAAATTCTCATAAGAACTATACTAAGGGGGCACCTTTAACCCACTTTTTCATTCAAGGAAACTGGGTGGCGAAATGTGGAAAGACTGACACAGATAATAGCTGGAGAGCTAACAACCAACCAGGACCCTCCTGATTGGAGCTCAAAAGCTTCTCCTTCCACTGTGTCCTTCTGAATGTCATTTTCATCCACAACACAGGCTCTGTCTACAACATTTGCTGTCACTTAGGCTTCCTTAGCTTTCATGTTCAATTCAGACAACAGGTCCATTGATTCGCAATTTACTGGGGAAGTAAAAAACAGGGATCGAAATGGGGAGATGGCTCAGTGGGGAAAGCAAACAAGGATCTGAGTTCAAATTCCCGGACCCTAGAGAAAAAGTACTTGTATAACATAGACTTCAATCCTAGCGCTCTTAGAGGAGGATGGGAGACACTTACAGGAGGATCTATAGAAGTTTAAAGGCCTTCTATTGTAGCTAGAGTTTTCCTGCCTGGCCCACAATCAGGACAAATCTCTCTCACCTGCCAGTCCCACAGCCGCTCATACCCAACCAAGTAAACACAGAGACTTATATTGCTTACAAACTGTATGGCCGTGGCAGGCTTCTTGCTAACTGTTCTTATATCTTAAATTAATCCATTTCTATAAATCTATACCTTGCCACGTGGTTCGTGGCTTACCGGCATCTTTACATGCTGCTTGTCCTGGGGTGGCTGGCTGTGTCTCCTTCCAACTTCCTGCTCTTTTCTCCTCTCTGTTAGTCCCGCCTATACTTCCTGCCTAGCCACTGGCCAATCAGTGTTTTATTTATTGACCAATCAGAGTAATTTGACATACAGATGATCCTACAGCATTCTATAGACCCTGTGTCAATCAATGTGAAAAGATAACCAACACTTGAGTTTATCCTCTGACCTCCACATGCATGCACCATGGTATAAATGCATATGTATCCACACAGCAATGTGTGCACATGCACACACACACACACACACACACAATATATATATATACAAAATTAAAATAAATAAAATACAATTGATAATAAAAATAATGTCATAGATATATCCACATGTCCAATGGAGGGTCACTTCCTTGATCCAGATATAAATGTACTGTTTCCTGTGTGAGGAGTGTCAGGCACCAGAGATCCACCTGTCACCCTACCCCCAGGATCAGTTGCCTTTATCAGAAGACAATATTGCTCTGAGACTTCGGGGTGCAGCACAGGAAAAATTTGTGTTCATCAGGAAGGAAAGAAGGACTTGGTGGAGATGGTTCATCTCTGTCCATCATGGTGCCAGGTAAAGAGGTGCAAAGGCTGAACAGGGGAACTATCTGAAGCCTGGTTTACTTACTTGACTGTAGCAGATGCTGGTACTCGGGTACCCAGATGCACCTCAGTGAGCTCATCTGTATGGTTGTGGTTTACTAAAGGCAAGGATGACAGAAACAAGAGAGATAACTGGAAGCCATAGCCCTAAGAGCCAGCCTTAGACGACAACATGACATCCTCCTTACTATAGCATGTTTGCCAGAACAAACCTCACCCCCAACGCAGACCAAAGAAGAGATAACATGGATGTGAACTCTGAAAGGAGAGGAGCATTCTTCACATTGGCAGGAGAACATGTTGGAAGTGACCATCATTGGGACATAGTTGTAAGGCATAATAGAAAATGCGGAATTGTGTTTGCATGGAAGAAAGTGTAGAAGAGGGAGAAGGCTCTGTCTGAGATCTGATCACCTTTTCTGCTGAAAAGCTGAAAATTTAAGATACGTCTGGAAAAACCCTTACTTGCCATTGAGATAAAACATATTTTCAAAAGGACTCTTTAAAAGACAGTAAGCAGGCTGTGCTCCCTTTGGGCCAGAACGATGTGCAACCCTGATTTCTAACACCCGCCTCTCCTTCCAAAATCTAATCAATACCCATCCGAAACCCACCTTACAATTTTGTTCTTAGAAGAAAATTATTCAGCCCCTTTGTAAGCTCCATTTTTAAGCAGCACTAAAAGAGGGATGGGAAGGTCCTTAGCCACCTTTAGGGGTACAACTTGAGCTTGTTCAAAATCATATATAATTGCATTGCAAAGAAATCATGTAGAATAACAGAGAAGCCCATACCTATAGTTGAGTCTGTCCCATTCTTTACCTGAACATCTCTGTCTCTAACCCCATTGCTTAATGTATTGTTAAAAGTGTCTTTTACTAAGTGTCCATCATTCTCACTGCATATTGATTCACCCTGAAAGTCCCTTCTGCATGGAAGCCACAGAATACTAGCTTCTCCTCAAAAGTAGACCCTAAATGGGAGGAACTTTTCAGATTACTGAAGGGCTTAGAGTAATGCACTTGTCCTCATCTCAGTGGCATTTTGATTATTTGTTCATCTGTATTTTTAAGAACCATGAAGGAAAGGTAGACAACAAAGTAGAATATGGCAAGCTTCTGTCATACTCGTGTGTTTAAGAACCACTTAAGGCTAGCCGAGGATGTGAGTGTGGCTTAGACATATTAATGGTCCATTTTGCTTTTATTTTGATTCTAACTTCTAGTCTTCCTTGTCTTCTCTGCTTTACATAAATTCCCTTCTCTCATTTTTTATTTATTTTTAAATGTTTTTTAATATGTGTGAGTGTTTTGCCTGTATTTATGTAAGGCAGAGTTATGCCTGGTGCCTTAGGAGGGCGGACGAGGCTGCAAATACCTTGGAACTGGAGTTATGGATAGTTGTTTCCTGTAGTTCTTCATTTAGGGGTGTGGCATTGAGAGATTTCCCCCACCTGCATTGGCATGTCAATTGGTTGTGTTAATTTTTAGTCTTCTTTCAGCAACTATATTGTTGAGGTTTCCTGGGTACAACTTCCCTTTCCTAATTAGAAGGTACATTGTAAGAGCCAGAAGACCAAGAAGTTTGGGGTAAAATTGTATGTGTCTTCTATATAGGATATTCTAGAGGAGATGGCTCAGTGCTTAAAAATGATTACTGTTCTTCCAGAGGACCCAAGTTTGGATCCTAGAGCCAACATCAAGTGGTTCACTGCTGTCTATAACTTCAGCTCCAATGAGTATGACAACTTCTAGCCTTTGTTAGAATGCACACATCTGTGGCACACACATTAAAAACTCACATAAGTAGCACATAAAAATATGTAGAAGTAAACAAAGTCTTAATAATTGAGCACCTACTGCAGTTGAGAGTAGAATCTGAGTTTTAAAGTAGGAAGATATTTCTGCTTCCTGTTATTTTCTAATTTGCCAGTGGTCCCTAGCATAGGTAAATGAGTTGCACTGTCATCTGAATCCTTTATGACCTGAATGATCTGAATATACTCTATTAAAATCCTCCCCATGTAGTGATAACATCAGGGGTAATAGCAACAGGAGTGATAGCAGCTGGTAATATCATGTATGCACCAAACAGTGTCATCTTTTTCTTCTCCTTCTCCTTCTCCTTCTCCTTCTCCTTCTCCTTCTTCTTCTTTTTGAGACAGGGTTTCTCAGTGTAGTTTTGGTGCCTGTCCTGGATCTCACTCTGTAGACCAGGCTGGCCTTGAACTCAGAGATCTGCCTGGCTCTGCCTCCCGAATGCTGGAATTTAAGGCATTCCCCACCACCACCCAACCAAATAGTGTGTTCTTAACTGCACATCAACTCTGCTCTTAGACTTCATTACCTACAGAATTGTCAGAAATAAATTAAGTCATTAACAAACCACTTAGCCTTTGGTATTTTCTGAAAATAGTTCAAAGATACTAAGACTATCACTGGGTCCTGGAGATACCTAGTGCTTTTTCATACCTGTGGGTTCGCGTCTCATAAGTATTACTAAGGACTATTCTCCAGTCTGACCTCTGCAATATTTCCATACCCTTTTGAGACCAAATGAACATTGAGTTCTATTTAGTAACTTCGTGCAGAGTAACATAGGAAGGCAGATCATTCACTACTTTGCTGTGTATATAACCATTTATGGTCCCCCACTTTCCAGTGGATGGAACCTAAGGGACAGCCCTCTGAGTTACATTC
Organism: Peromyscus aztecus; assembly: GCA_902168405.1. Taxonomy (NCBI): domain Eukaryota; kingdom Metazoa; phylum Chordata; class Mammalia; order Rodentia; family Cricetidae; genus Peromyscus; species Peromyscus aztecus. The sequence continues at coordinate 31,224 of CABHPQ010172665.1, read as the reverse complement.
TTCATGGGCATTCACTTCTCCTCTGTTTAGAGAATGTATCAACTGCTTTCCCCTTCTCTCATCAACCTCACCCTGGTCCAACTGCCTTTTCTCCCCAGCCAAATTAAGAAGTTCATATACCCATGTTAGTCCATCATGGACCACGGCATCCAGAGTCTTTACCTAGCAGGAAGAATGCTGGAAAAGGGTGGGTCTGTTGGTTCTTTCTGATCTTAGTAAGACAACTGGACTTTGGTTTGTGAAACTCTAAAGATTGAGTCCTATGTCACTCTTCATTTTTCCTTCTCCATCCTTTTCCACTGTGAAATGACAGAAGCAAACAGCACTTAAATAATGAAATGCCACTTTATAGTGTGCATCTCCAAAGCAGGGCGGGGGAGCAAATATGGACAGTTCACATGTCTCCGAGGCATTACAGAAAGAAGGGCCACCCTGAGATCTCAGTGAGGGACTGTATTATTACATCTCCAGATCCTGCATTTAAGACTGGCACAATTGCTGTCACATTGGAAGATAAGTAATGGGAGATATTTGGGTTGAAGTCCTTAGGAAAAATGTAGTTTCAGTCAGAGATAAAAAAAAATTCCAGAAAATAGAACCCTGAGAAAAATAATTTCTAAAGTTCTAGTCTGTCTCTGCTAGAGTCCCTCATCTTCCTTCTCATTCTGAGAGGTCACTTAGAATTTGAGGGGGATGAATCAGACTCAGAAAGTGGTCCTACTTGAACTACACGATATGCTGAATCGCTGCTTAGTGACTCTCAAAGGAAGTCTATGAGCCATACTCAATGTGGTTGCAATTCTGAGGTGTTGACAATGAACAAAATCACTTGCCACAGAAACGTGAGAACCAGAATTCAGATCCCCAACACTCACTTAAATGCTGAGACAGGATGACTTTTAGCCTGTAATCCAGGCATGTGTGAGGTAATTCCAGGAACAAGCTGGCTAGCTAGACTAGGCAAATCAGTGAGCTCTAGGTTCACATAAGAGACCCTAACTCAAAATATAATGAAAAGAATAAATTGAGGAAGCACCTGACATCATCCTCTGGCCTCTGGGTACACACACAAGCTCCCTACTCCCTAGGAAAATACACAGGTATAAGTACATACACTCACACATATCATGATAGGCACACGAAGGAAATCTGAATGTTTGTGACTAGGTTCTGTAAAATTGAATTTCTAGGCGATTTCTTGAAAAATTCTTTTGCACCAAATTTTGCCTTTCATTCTTGGTATTCCATGTATAATGTAGACATTCCAGTAGACATATCCTAGAATGTAACTACTGGCAGTCACAAGATAATTATTAAAATAACAAATAAATCTCTGGTGTGAAGCCTAGTTACTAAACTCAGTAGCATTTTCATTTGACATTTGCTGAAAAGATGTTTGAGGCAGCATGTGCAGCTCCATTTTCTGCTACTCTCTTTTATTTAATTTTTGATCATGATCTTCCATGTTGTTTTAATCCTGATACACTGACAACCTAATAAAAAAGAGGTCAAAGCCTGCATAACTCCAAAGGTCACTGCCTTATTGTGAGTCACATGACTAATCTTTGTTCACTTGCTGTGGTCAGGGACTGTTACCATGGCTGGTTTGACATAGACATGTGCATCTATCACCTGATGGGGGAAAAGGGAGACTATAATTGAAAGCTCATTCCAGGGATGGTAGGCCACAAACTATCCAAATAATTAGTTCTTTAGACAAGAGTTGATTCAAACTCAAACATGGTAAGAATCACATCGCACGCATATTGCCATTTTTCCTTGCTTTATGGCTTACTTACATATTCCCCCTTTTGTCCTGCAACTTCATTTCCACCCAACTGTCTATGTCATGATGAGGTCCCTTAAAAACCTTTGCTTCTTACTCAAAGTTGACCCAGAATATTCTTGACTCTCCATCTTCAGTGCCCAACCACATTCTACCATGTCTCTGTTGCCCAGCCTTGTTCTCAGGATGTTTTGGTCTGGTGCAGTGAGAAAAATTATAGCTATTTTTCAAAGCCCTGAGGTAGCAAACAGCTCAACTACTGTCTTAGAAGCAGGAAACCAGTACATGCTAAGTCCTTGAAGACCACTCTGTCATTAATTCATCTCTTGTCCATGGTCCCAAGGAGCAGGCTAGGCTCTCCAGCAAGCCTTTCAGGAGGTCTGGTGGTCTGGAATAACCCCAATCATAAAGGAAGAGCAAACTTTCCTGATTTCCTGAGTGTTTGCTTAGTGATCGACTGTCATCTTCCACTCTGCCTTCTTGAAATCAATATCCAACCTAATGAAGTGAAAATGAAATCAATAGTTAATTCCCACAGGTAAGGGAGCCTGACTTGGTGTATGCTCATCTGCCAGCTCCCCCTACTTCCACAGAGTAACAAGAATTGTGTTGTCCCCCCTCTGGCCAAACTTATACCTGCAATGATTTAATATGTTCCTAGTATGTGCTAGGTATTAGGCTGCAAGATTTTAACACATCCACCCAAAAAAAATTCAACCATGATATACGGAGTGTTAGATGTGATAAAGTGCTACATTTAAATCTCACAGGTATGTTTTAATATATATGTCTAAAAGTACAGATGAAGAAACTGAGGCACAGAGAACTGGAAACAATTGGGTCTTCATAGGATCCATATTTGAACTCACATCATCAGTCTTAGCATCAAGTGCCTTTACACACTGAGCCTTCTTGACAACTCCACAGCTTCCATGTTTTAACCACTGGACTTTAGCAATCCCATTTCTTAGGTTGGACGATGACACTTAGGAAGAACATTCCTAAGGCAGCATATAGGCAGTAAATGAATTCAAGTGCTTCATTTCACCTTGAGGAGTTCTAAAACTGGGTTAGTTTTTAATTTTCTCATTAGTCCCATTTTACAATGAACAATGAATGGCACACAGTTCCATAGAGAACACAAAATCTAAGCCACAACCTTTGTCCTTACTGAGTTTACAGTTTTATTTTGGGTAATATAGTGAGTAGAAACAAGGCACAGCAGTGTAGATGGTGACTTCATTAGAACACCCCGGCTGCAAGCCACAGTGCCTACTGCTGACTTGAATGATGAGAAGATGTTTCATCTTAGGAAATGAAGACAATATATATCACAGTTTGAGGGAGAGCATTGAATGAACTTCTCAGTACCATTAGATGCATATGGAGTCTTCTCTTCAGCCCTTGTATTGCTCTTATCCTCAAACATCACTTTTTCTACCATAGGGTACCTGTAAAAATATAGGCATTATACCCATAAATGTCTATGTCATAAAGGACCAGATATTATTTTTTCTTTCATGTTTATTTTTCAAGTAAGGAGATCTTTCCCTAGATGTACAGAACTTGTTCAAAACTCCTTAATACCAGTCTCACAAATCACCCCTGTCTTAGGAAAGCAGACAGGCATCACTGACTTAAAGAACTCCTACAGAGCTGAGACAATGGAGAGGGGTGACTATCTGATGATAGTGGGTTGAAATGGTGGGGAAGTGCAAAGAATACCAGTGTTTGTTCCAGCTCCTGGTGTTCTTGAATCCAAGAGTTTTGCTAGAGTAATGAACCTAAGATATTCAGAAGGGGGTTCTAGGAACTGGCTATGACAGCTTCTGCTAACTGTGGAATTTAATACTAAGAAGAGGTCCACAGAAAGCTCAGGGCCACAAAAGTAGGCAATGCTCCCATTTTCTGGTCTCAGTAAGTCCAGGGACAGACCTGGTCTTTTTGAGCATGAAATCTAAACATGGGGTTACTCTTTGTCTTCTTCAGTTTCCTTGTCTTCAGAGTTGTATTTGGGTACTGAAAATTTGGACCCTTCCCTCCCCATGCCCAAGGAGATCAAAAATAAATACCTCCTTTCCATCTAAGAGCATCAGAAATATCTACTGGGAATTTTTTTCTCAATAAAAGAACTGCATAAAGCTGGTCAAACATCAGAGTCCAATGTTTTACATCCCCGCCCCATGTTTTTTGGCTAAGCCTCCTGATGTGGCCATGTGTTATACTCAGATGTTTGTGTCTACTCCAAGGAAATCATTGTCTCATTTCCAGCATGTATCAAGCCACATCAGGGGGTCTGCCTTAGCATAAGATGGAAGTACCTTTAAAAGTCCTCACAGTGTCCTGTAGATTGGAAGGAGCCCTATCCCTAGAGTTGTTTGGGATAAGAAACTGATACTTCACTGCTGAGCTTCTGAAGAGACAATGTCCAAGAAAGGAGGACACAGGTCACTAAGTTAGGTCTACAGTCCAGTCCTAGTATCAGAAGACTGCTATGGCTCAGAGCATGTGTTCAGGAATCAGACATTAAGAATTGTTTCTAAAAGTCTGTCACTCCTAGCCCTGTGTGTTTGTGTAAAGACATATTCATGCAGATGTGTGCACATACATATGTGCAGGTGCAATGCACACATACATGTTGAGGCCACAGATCAGCCTTAGAAGTCACTCTTTAGAAGCCATCTACATTGGTTTCCCTCTTTCTCCCTCCTTCCCTTAGTATCTTTCACTCTTCATGGTTTTTGAGATCAAGTCTCTTGTTGGGATGTAAAGCTCATCAATAAACTGTACTAAGTGAACAGCAAGCCTCAGGAATTCATCTATCTTTGTCTTCCCAGTGCTGAGACCACAAGAACATGCTACAATGCTTAGCTTTTATTGAGCTGATGAGGATCGAACTTAGGTCATGATGCTTGTATAACAAGCACATTATCCGCTAAGCTATCTCCCCAGCACCAGAGCCCTCTCCTCTTTACGTCTCTTAGTCTGGGCTTCTGAACCAGGACCTTGTGATCAGCAAGCTATGGAGAGGAAAGCAGTAGTTGTTACTGTTGTTGGCAATAGGGCTTTCTAGGACACAATTTGTATTTATTTTGCCAAATAGCAAAATCAAGTATTCCACCAGTGATGCCTATTGTTAGACAAGCCTCTGATGACCTATGGTAGCCAGGCAATAAGATAATCCCAGTGATGCAGGCGTTCTGGTACTTGACACTGGAGCTCTTGAGTAGTTTGTTCCCCTTGGATGTAGAAGCTGGTCTTTGAGTTAATAGAATGTTCAAGTGATATACATCACTGATGAAGCTAGATTTGAAAGGCAGTATAACTCAGCTTTGACTTTTCCATCTCTAGATTGGAGAAAACCATTTGCTACTCATGAAGATAAGTTCAGAAGCTCATATGGGTCATGTTGGCCCTGTGACCACAGTCACATGAGTCATTGACATTGAAGTGGAACTACCAGGTCCCACTCAGACCTCTGTATTATTGTACATACCAGAATTTTGATGCTATCTCATAAGATAATTTAATAGAGAACTGTATTAGCTATATGTAGGAGAGGACTCAGCCAGTAAAGAAGACCTGAACTGATTCCTTAGAACCCATGTTGGTTTTTTTTGCTGTTATTGTTGTTTTGATATTTTAAAGCCAGATGCAGTGGCATGTATTTGTGATCCCAGTGCTGAGGAGGCTGATGAATCCTGAGGCTCACTAGAAAGCCACACTTGTTTACTTAGGAGTTCTAAGCAAGCAATCATTTATAATAGTATTAGTGATAATAATAATAATGAAGGCTGGAAGCACCTGAAGAGCTACAGTCAGCAGTCCAGCTTGTCCTCTGGCTGCCACAAGCAACAGGTGCAGACCCACACACACACACACACACACATTTTAGAAAAGAATTGAGTTAACTTAGCTTTCTTTTTCTGTAACAAATACCTGAGATAAACCAACTTACAATGAGTAAATATTTATTTGGGCTCATGGAGGTTCTCATTGATGATGAACTGGCCAGCTACTTAAGAAGAAGTATAAGAACTACAAGAAGCTTTTTAAGAAACTGAAGTTTTTTTTTTTTTGTTTTTGTTTTTTTTTTTTTTATTATGTAGCTTGGGACAAACAGCAGAGCCTCCCAAATGTATACAAAAGCCCAAAGCATCCAAATCTCAATACAGGAGCTTGCATACCCTCATTCTCCATGCTTTGTTTACTAAACATAGCTCAGAGTTCACATTCATCTCATGCAACAAATTCGCTATGTGCAAGCCATGAGTGGAGTGCTGTACTTGCTACGTCTGGAGCTCAGGCTACTGGAGAATGCACTAAGGCACCTATCAGTTTTTGTGTGAAGGTTTCATGTAGGTGTGCAGGATACATTTTAAGAGAGAAAATCTACTGCTTTTGACAGATTTTCAGAAAGAAAAAAGGATCAGACCTGTGATCAAGGTCAGCAAGGACTATAACTTGAATAGGGTTGTAATCAAGCACATATTGCTTTTCCTAAGAGTAGTCTTGAATCATTTCAGTTCAGGGGTATGGCCCATGATATGTTGTCTGAGCTCTGGTAGATGCCCCTACATCCATGTTCATGCAGACAACAGTACTTGGACTCAGTGGATTATTTGAGAGAGGTGGAGTTGGAGATGAAGGCTGGGCAAGATAGGAGGGAGTGAGATGGGAAGTGAGAATTGGATATAATCAAGATATGTTGTGCACATGTGTAAGATTGTCAAAGAAAAAAGTTATTTTTTTCTATTTAAAGGTGTATTTGGAAGAAATGTACCCAGCTACAGAATCTAAACCTCGAATGAGTTTTTGTTTTTCATCTTCTTTTGTATGCTGTTCTCATGGCAAACACAGAGAGTGTTGCCTGTGTTGTTAATGTTCTTGGTATGGAACTTTATCTGGGGTGCACTTTAACTGTTATGGTCCCAAGGCATAGAGTAGCCACATATAGAAGATTGGAAGATCATATCCAAAGAATATTCTCCAGGAGGCCTGTCAAGACAGCTCAGCAAATAAAATCATTGGCCAGCCTGATGGCCTGAGTTGAATCCTTAGGCCCACCCCATTGTAGAAGAGAAACAACAAGTTGTCCTCTGGTCTTCAGCAACACTTAAAAGGTTGTATACACTACACACACACACACACACACATGCACGCACGCGCACGCACGCATGCACACACATGTACACACACTAATAAGAAATATATTTTTAAATCTTTAAAATAAAATAAATTCATTTTACGGATGGAGTTCAAGGGATAACTTAACCCACATTCATAGTTGGTAAAACACAACATAACGGAACAAAAAACTATGAACATTTGGCAGTTTTTAAAGTGTTGGTGAAATTGTATTCCAGTCAGTAAGTATCACATCATGTCCACTTGTCTGATTCAGGGTTGGCATAACAATACACTACTCCACAGTAACCAGAAAGTACTTACTAGGAATAGCCCATGAATGAATGTAGCTTCCTGGAATCTTAGCTATTATTCTACTGCTGTGCTTAAGCAGTATGACCAAAAGCAGCTTGGGGAGGAAAGGGATTATGTTTCCACATCCCTCTTCATCACTGAAGGAAGTCAGGGCAGGAACCTGTAGGTAGCTGATGCAGAGGCCATGGAAGAGTGCTACTTATTGGCTTGCTCCTCACGGCTTGCTCAGCTTATTTTGTTATAGACCCCAGGAACGGCAGCTCAGGCATGGCACCACCCATCAATCACTATTTAAGAAAATGTCCTATCTGCCTGACTAAAGCCAGATCTTATTGAGCATTTTCTCAACTAAGGTTCCCTCCCATGAGATGACTATAGCTTTGGTCAAGTTGACACAAAACTAGTCAGCACACCTGGGTTTTTGGTGAATCAGAGGGCACAGTACACAGGCTGTTTCTGGATTATTCTGTATCATGGGTATTCTTGGCTTTTATTCTTTTGTAATAAAATCAAATGAATAAATTCCAGATAAAGCTAGTTACTAAGCAGGTCATCAGAAGAGGGACTTGGCAGACAGGGTGTGATTTTCTGCTTGGATGCAGTTAGAGAAAGAAAATGTACATTTTGACTGTGCTGTGCATTTCCGCTTGTGAGAAAAGCTCTCAGAAGCCTCCACCCTCAAATTAACTGCCCTTTTGTCAAAGGATGTGAAACGTGGTTCCTCTTCGTGAACCTCCAAAATTAACTTTCAGATGATTGATTCTTACAGATGAGATATGGGACTCTAAACACACAGAGGCCATGACTGCCTGTGGAGGTGAGCTATTGTAAGGCCATCAGAAGAGAACTGAGGGGTACAATCCCTGGACAAGTCCTACAGCTTTCCACCAAGCCTTTACCTCCTCTGTATTCCCTTCGTCTCTGGCAGAGCTCCCTGTGAGGTACTGAATAAACCTCCCAAGAACAGGCAGACTATGTGTGTAATTTGGTGAATACCTAGCATCTACCTTTCAAATTAGCATCCAGAAGCTCTTCTCCATGTCCTTTATAGAATCTCCTTGCTTCCTTTAGAACTAGCCTTTTATCAGTCAGATTGTCCTGTGCTGGCAGGCTTACCAGGATGAGGAAGGCAGGGCTAAAAAGTTTAGACACCAATGTTCTTTTAGCTTTAAAAAAAGTTCCTTGGAGCCGGGCAGTGGTGGCACATGCCTTTAATCCCAGCACTCGGGAGGCAGAGGCAGGCGGATCTCTATGAGTTCGAGGCCAGCCTGGGCTACAGAGTGAGTTCCAGGACAGGTTCCAAAGCTACATAGAGAAACCCTGTCTCCAAAAACAAAAACAAAAACAAACAAACAAACAAAAATTGCTTGGAATTATAAATGACACTGGTGGTGAACTGAATTTCAAAGGTGGCCTGTCTTCCAGAGACATTTAAATATCTATGTCTTTGGGGCATACTGTTTTCTCTTGCTTTTCTCAGCAAAACAATGATTACCAGCAAGTCAGAAATCATGTTTATTTCTGCTATATTTGATCCTCTTTTTTTAATTAAGAAAATTTTTTTCATTCATTTTACACACCAATCAAAGATCCCCCTCTTCCCTCCACCTGCCCCATCAGCCTCCTCTCCCAACCCATCTCCCACTCCCTCCCACAGAAGGCAAGGCCTCCCATGTGGAGGCACATTCAGTAGAGTCAAGTCCAAGCCCTTTCCCCTGCCTCAAGGCTGCACAAGGTGTCCCATCATAGATAGTGGGCTCCACAAAGACCGCTCATGCACCAGAGATGGATTCTGATCCTACCACCAAGCCCCCCCCCAAGCAGATCAAGCTACACAACTGTCCAGTCCCACGTAGGCTCCACACCCATTGATCCAACTTTCATGAGTTCCCTCTCGTTTGGTTTGATCATCCCTACATGTTTCCCCATCATGATCCTGATGCACTTGCTCATAGAATCCTTCTTCTCTCTCTTTGACTGGACTCTTGGAGCTCTGTCTAGTGATTGGCTGTGGATCTCTGCATCTGCTTGCATCAGTCATTGGAGAAAAGTTATGTGATGACAGTTAGGGTATTCACAGGTCTGATCTCTGGGGCAAGTCAGTTCAGTTCAGGCACCCTCTCCACTATTGCTATTAGCCCAGGCTGGGGTCATCCTTAGGGATTCCTGGCAACTTCCCGAGCACCAGGTTTTTCTCTATCCCCATGATGTCTCTCTCTATCATGGTATCTCTTTCATTGCATTCCCCCTCCCTCCCTGTTCCAGTTCAACCATCCCATTCCCTTATGCTCCTAACCCCTATCCCCTACCCTCCACTGCCCACCCCTTCATCCCCAGTTTACTCATGGAGGTCTCATCTATTTCTTCTCCCCAGGGTGGTCCATGTGTCCCTCTTTGGGTTTCCCCTGTTAGTTAGCTTCTCTGGAGTTGTGGGTTGCTGCCTGACTACCTTTATATCTAGTATCCACTTATGAGGGTGTACATACCATGCTTGTCCTTTTGAGTCTGGGTTAACTCACTCAGGATGATATTTTCTAGTTCCATCCATTTGTCTGAAAATTTCATGATCCTTTTTAAGAACACTGCAAAATGGATTTTCTTATTTGAATCCCATTTTAAAGCAAAAGAAAGGTCCATGAGATCTACGATGAAGAGAAAGAAGTGTTGACAAGGATGTTGAGATATTGAAGGGACATGCAGTAGTTGTGGAGACTGTCACCAAGAGAAGATGCAGTACAACACAGGTTAGGGCCAGAGAGATGGATCAGAAGGTAAAAAATGCTTGATGGCCAGACTGATAACCTGAATTTAATCTCTGGAACATATATGGAGTAGAAGGAGTTAGCTAAGCCCTACAAGTTATACTCTGACCTTTATGTACATCATGGAACATGCACATATAACAAACAAATAAATAAATAGATGTAATTTTTTAATATTATAAGAACCCAGTTTCAAAAGGTACTAAAAATGGATTACCGGAAGACAGACTAAACAATTCTATTTATTCTTGGATGTCTACCAGGAGAGCACAGAAAATCTTGTATCCATATAAAAGTTGTATCTGAATGCTCTTATCAGCATTATACATAATTTCCAAAACTAGAAATATCCTAACTATTCATCAGCTATTCAGTAGATAAACATTGTGCTGTATCTATGTGATAGACTATTATTTGACAATAACAGAGGGATGAAGTAATGATTCATTCTAATGAAAGAATGGAACTTGGAAGCATGAATCTGAGTGAAAGTAGCTACAGACAAGAACATGAATTATATAATAGTATTCATATAAATTGTTCAGAAAGTGTAAATACACAGAGACAGAAAGTAGTGGAATACTTTCCTAAGTTAAAATAAAAGCATAATGAAGAGTAACTGCTACTGGAAATGAAGTTATCTTTGAGATGATGGAATGTTCTGGAACTAGTGGAGAGGCTACATTCTAACTCCCTTATACACACCCCAGTGTATAAATCCTCTGATGGACCAGAGTCCTGACATTTGGCTTCACCATTGCAGCACAGAGATCACCATGTAGTAGGTATCCTAAGTGTTTATCAGAATGGATACATAAGGGAATGTGCAAACCCAAAGCATGCATGGTGACCATCTTTTGACAACACATCTTGATCACAGAATCAGTTTTACATACTGGCTTAGAGCAGAGCAATTAATACGAGGTGACTGGATGATTCCACTACTTCCTGTGTGACCTTTGGCAAGAAGATTGACTTCAACGTTCTGTTATTCTATGTGTCATGCAGGTTTGACCACAGTGCTTACAACTAGTCAAAAATGAGCGGATGGAATAGCAGGCATGTGGGTCATGACAGAGGCACCAATGGAGAGAGAATTTAGAAATGTGACATAAGGCAAAGGTGTAAATTAGAGCTGGCCAGGAAGTTCACAGAGGACCCACCCTGTCTCCCCTCATCCTCACACTTGAGGAACAGCAACATTTTAAGACTGTGTGTGATCGTGTGTGTGTGTGTGTGTGTGTGTGTGTGTGTGTGTGTGTGTGTATACACATTTTGGGGTTCCCTACACACTCACCTAATTGCCTTGGAAGCAAGCATGCCCCCAGGCTTCAGGCCTTGGAACCTGTACATCACAGATAATAGCTCAGATCCTTGATGAAAGAACAGAGCAGTCTGAGAATTAGGAAAGATTGCCACTTCTGATTCAGTAGTGGAAATTCTAGCAAGGGACTCTGAGGCAATATTCAACAGAGCTTAAGAGGAGAGTAGAATTCTATGGGTGCACCTTTAAAAAGCAGTAAATGAGCTCAAAATCCTGCAGCCATGGTGAGCACTTGCCGCAAGGGACAGGAGACAAATGCAGGTCTGGGGACACTGTTGAGTTAGCTTTAAATGAAAGGCATGGATTCATCCCCAGGCTCATACTGACCCAGTAAAGGCTGAGCCTCTGCCGATAGTGCTTGCACAGAGAAAAGCTAGACTCTCCATCGCATCAGGGTTTTTCACTATTAAAAGCCACCTGTAAGAATCACACAACTGTATCAATAGCATAAGTTCTGATGGATTTACAGCCAGAGGGAGTAAATCATTGTGTACAGAGTTCACAGGTATGTGACAGAACCCCAGTTCTGAACAGCGTGACCGCCCTGGGGCTGAAATCATGGAGAAATGCCTTTGACTCAATGGGATCTGCCCCATCCCCTTACAGGATGAAACCTCATGGAGTCTTACACATCTAATCACCTTCCCTGTCCCATGAAAAGTTCCAGTGCTCAGGCAATCCCTTATGATAACATTCTAAGATGACATCCATACCTGTGCCTGCTGAGGATATCCAGCCACCTGTTCTCATAGTCCCCTGTCTTTCTTGTTCTAATAGTCATAATTTAATGCCATTCTATATTAGACCCCTTCTTTCCCAACATTTTATTTCTTGGATGATTGCCCCCTAAGGAGTATTTTTGGCATTTCCCCCTAACTGTTCCCCTATGTCCCTATGATTTTAATACCATAGATATTTTTATATTGATTTTTTTTACAGTGTGGTCCTTTGGAGGGAAATAAAGCATTGTAGGAGCTACATTTTCTGCCTTTTAAAACCACTTCTTGCCCCTTTGGGGGTAATATCACCCCCGTTGAAAATGCGTGCTTCACAGGAAGTTGATAGACTGGCAGCAAATATATTCTTATTTAGTATAAAATCCTCAAAACACAGCACATAAGAAATATATAATAATGTTTAATGGGTGGCCTGGAGAGCTAGTCAAAGGATGGATGTGGATGGCCAAATGATGGGAAACTGGCTAACCTTACACCTACTTATAGCAAGAGCGGATCTGGTATTTCCTTCTATTTCTGGAAAGCTGTCTAAAACTGCCAGCACCAAATAATTCCACAAGAATAGTTTCACCCAAACCATTTCAGGTAGTAATTTTCATTGTTGTATCTGTAACTTGGCTGTTGGTACATGGAGGGCTGATGCCAATAACCTACTGTTGTGTTTCCACCTAATATGTCTGTATCTATTTAATGAAAGAATTCAAGAAAGGAAGATGTAGACCTCGAGTTATCCCTGAATGGAGCAGTTCCAAAAGTTTAGTGGTCTGTACAAAAATGTGGCACATGCAACACCTGTACTCACATATGTACTCTGTGTCTCCTTGAAGTGTCTTTTGCTAGCTGGAGGGCCTCTCTAGGCAGAGAGAAAAACAGTCTTACCTATCAGAGTAGCAGCTTACTTAATTCTACTTCCTACCAGAAAGTCTTCAGAGTAAAAATATTCTAATTCTTCACAAAGAGCAGACCACCCTGCAAGTTTATGTCCAAGAGCAAAGCCGTACAAACAGAACCTGTGATGCTAAAATATTGACTCAACAGGATAGAACTAGAAAAAAATTATCCTGAGTGAGGTATTACAGACCCCAAAAGGCAAATATGATATGTATTTGCTTATATGTGGATATTAGCAGTTAATCAATTATAAACAAAGTACAAACTGAAGTTTATGTTTTTTCAATTCATTTTACATACCAACCACAGATCCTCCTCTCATCCCTCCTCCCTCTCACCCCCTCACCTTCCTACCCCACCCCTTATCCCCTCCTACAACAGGGTAAGTTCTCCCATGGGAGAACAGCTAAGCCCGGTACATTCAGTTAAGGCAGGATCAAGCCCCTCCCCGCTTTATCAGGAGTGAGCAAGATGTCCTACCACAGGTAATGGGATCCAGAAAGCTGGCAAATGCACAAGGGATAGATCCTGATCACACTGCCAGGGGCCCCTCAAACAGACCCAGCTACACAACTGTCTCCTGTATGCAGAGGGTCTAGTCCAGTCCCATGCAGATTCCACAGCTGTTGGTCTAAAGTCTGTGAGTTCCTTTGAGTTTGGTTCAGTTGTTTCTGTAGGTATCCCCACCATGATCTTGATTCCCCTTGCTTATGTAATCCCTCTTCCCTCTCTTTGACTGGACTCCCAGCGCTCAGCCTGGTGCATGGTTGTGGATCCCTGCATCTACTTCCATCAGTTACTGGATGAAGGCTCTATGATGACAGGGTCTTCACCAATCTGATTACCAGAGTGAAGTTTATGTTTTAAGAGGAAAGAAAGATTGGGCAGGGCAGCAGGGAATGTATATAATCGTATAGTCCTGGTAAAGATGTGGTCCTGTCTATCATTGTCTCAGCTCTGGTTCAGCAAGGTGGTCCAAAGATGTCTTCAATCTTCTCAGTGCATTCAGGGATTCATCTGGTTCTCAAGACATGATCATTTCTATTGCATGATATATCCTCACCATCATAAGTAATTGCCCTCATCTGGGTCCCAAGGGAATCCTGTCTTATAAAATTCGCTGGTCTTGTAATACAAGGTAGCTAAAGGCATAGGACAATAAACATCTCTTCATCTGCAGCCTTGAAGAAGGATAAGATTGGTTAGATACACATGGTTTGAGTTATAAACATGCCTGTTTCCAGAAGTCAAAGGTGATGCAAGGTAAAGGTGTGCAAAATGATACCCAAATGCCAGACTTTTCCCCTGCTTCCATCACCCTCCTTGCTTGCCAGCAAAAGTTTTATATAAATGCCTATTTTATTAATCACTTAGTACAGTGCTAGGTAAATTGATTATTACTGTTAATTAGTTCATTTATGGAAGCCATATGAAAATTACCCATCACTGTTAACTCGTATGTAATCCAAGTCTTGATTCGGAACTATTCTGAAATAATATCAGAGCTTTTCCCCAGCCTTTCCCATTTTATCGTGATGTTTTCTCAACAAATTGGAAAGGAGAAAGAATGGAACCATCTCTCCTCTCCTGGACCCTCCTGCCTATATTCTTGACCTAACACTTGGCTGAATTTGCTTCATGAGACCATACCTCAGACCACAGTTTAGGACTTTGGTTATAGAAGTCTTGATCATAACATGGGGTTAGTGATAGCTAAAGGAACTTGGGAAGCAAAGCAATAATCCTGGAAGCAGAAAGCTGTCCCAGATCATTGCTCCCGAATAGAGCACTTTCTGATGGACAATTCAGACCTTCAAATACATTCTTCTCAGACATCCATGAACAAAAGAGCCTAGGTAGGAAGGGAAGTGATATCCTTTGAAGGCTGCTGTGCCCCTCAGGGGAGCAGGTAAAACACAAAGCCTTCCTGAAACCAAAGACTTATGTGCAGATGTAAATGTTTCTCAAGGATTTCTGATTTTGTGGATTAGCCCTGACCTTGAATTAGTAATATTTTCTACTGAATGGATCCCAAGGAGGAGAATGCAGCTATTTTTCTTTTCTTTCAGGCAGACTGAGCTTTTGTGGTATAATTTTCCTTTGAGGACTATGTATCCTTGATACAGCAAGAGCATTTGTTTTGGCTCCTGCTTTAATAAATTGTAGTTCTGCTTTAATGAACAAAACCAAATAATTTGTAATTGGCGCATTAATTATTTGCATGTAAATGCCTGTGTTCAAATAACTTAATAAGCCATTGAAAAACATCCTCCTTTGCCATGTGGGTTACACTCTATTTAGTATACAACTCTACTCAGAAATAGAGTCAGGGGCGTGTGTTTTTTTGGAAGCAACGGGACCCTCTCTGAGAATATGAATTAGACCTTTCATAACATATCATGTCTAAGTCAAGAAAGGAGGGCATAATGAAATTTCACTTAAATGAAGTGTTAGTGAACGGACTTGTCTTATGCTGTTGCTTTCTCAGGAGGCCCTAAGGAAGGTGGTAGAGCCTCAGCAAAGCCACCTGTACTGGGGTGATTTTGATGGCTATGAAACTATTTGTTACATTTCTCTGTACTTGAGAATGATCTTGGCCACTTCCAGGAAGTCTGGATGCCGAGTTCTGTGTCCTTTCAGTGAAATCAGAAAGAGGCCTGGCCACCAGACATCCATACTTTTCAAAGAACCCCAGACTATCTGGCTCCAGTATGTAAAACAGTTGTTTCAAAGATAAAACACTGGCTTAGGACATTATTCTCCTATCCATTCCATTCTCCTTGAATCCAAAATTAAATATAACCAGGAATGGTAGAAAAATAAACAATGCCATAATCTTTCCTCCAACCACACACTACTGTAGGACATGCCATTACTTTGACTTTAAAAAAAAAAAAAACATTTTTTATATTCTAAACCAAAATTAACATTGTTTATAGTTATTTGGGATATCATGTGATGTCTCAATATATTCCAATTAGGGTAAGTGGGGTAGATAGTATAGCTCAATAGTAGATTACCCACTTAGCATGCACAAGGCTGTGGATCACATCCTAAGGACCAAAAAACAAAGGAAACAAACAAAAACAAAAAGAACAAAAAGGGTAAACTTATTTACCTCTATGTATTGGTAACTTTACTGTTGCTGTAGTAAAAATATCATGACAAAAGACAACTTATGATAGGAGGTGTTTGTTTGGGTTGACAATTCCAGAGGGAAAGTCCATAATAGCAGGGGAGGCATGGCAATAGGAAGCTGGATCAGCAAGCAGAGAGATCATATTCTCCATATACAATGCCAGAAGCCAATTAAACTCAAAGATAGTGGGGCCATGAAGTCTCAGATTCCACAGATGTACTTCCCTCAGCAAGGCTGCATCTCCTAAAGGTCCCATAAGCCCCAAGACATGACCACTAACCAGAGACCAAGTGTACAAATACCTAAGCTTACAGGGCCAGTTTTCACTCAAGTCATCACCTCATTTAACTTTTCATGTCAGTGAAAACATTCAAGACCTTTTCTTCGAAGAGGGGAAATAAGTGAAGGAATGAAGGTATTAGGGAGCAGATGGCAATGTGCCACAGTGAAAGCTGCAATTCTGTATAAATTAATATGCACTAATAAAAACATTTCTTCTACTTTAAAAATATAGTACATTTTCCTTCTCTAATCACCTCGTATGCAGAACACTCAAGAACTATTGACTGCTGTCCAACTGAGATGTAATACTCAGTGATCAGCCATTTTCCCACCCTTCTTTCTTGTGCTCTCTCACCAGCTTCTAGTAACCAATACTTTACTTTAGGTTCTGTGAGATCAGCTGTTTTAGGACCATGAAGGGAGGCCACATATATTTTCCTCTTAACATCTTGAAAGAACAAGGAGGGAGGCATTTGCATTGTCTCACTTTAAAATGTTGGGAGTCCCATTATAGTTATTGCACATTACCAGGACAATCAGGGTCCTTTCTTGGGATTCTTACGATCATTAATAAAAGAATTTAGGAATGGACTCCAGTAGAAGCTCCAGGACAATTTCATTAGAGTTTAAAAGAAAAATATAGGGCAGTCAAGTAGTAAACCCTGGCAGCTTCTTAGGGGAGGACCATTGAAGAGAAGATAACCTTGTCTTCTGAGTTAAGCTAGCCATTTGGTGGGGAGTGGAGCATTAGAGAAAGTGTAGGAAAGACAGAAATACCAAAGAAAGTATAGACTCTGGCCAGCATCTAGAACAAAGGGATAGAAGAGGTGAAAAGGGGAACATTAGGATTTTCTGAATCAGGACACAGAAAAATGGACAGACCAAATAGAACCTCTTGAAGGCTTGTAGGAATTTTGCTGGGGGTGGAAATTCTGATAAGTAAAAGTAAATTATCCCATTAAAGAGATAATTATTCCATCTATCCCTTCATCATGACTTAAGGTTGAGGGGTGTTTGCCTAATTAAGTGGTTGACCTGTCCAATGCAATTAACTCTTAAGAGAGGGAAGAGACAACGGCATGTTTCTAGCTGGACATAGATTCTCTTCTTTACTATAACAAAAGCACAATACAAAATTAGAGTAGTTAAATCAGCATGGCAGTGGCCTTATCATACACTGACCACAGAGCTGTGAAACAGCGTGGGACCTTTCTGGTCTTAGAAATAGCATTGACTGGATAGTAAAGGAACTGTTTGGCTAACTGGAGACCATTTTCTGCAGGACTGGTTCAGAAAAGAAGAGGGCAGTTTGGATTCTGGAAATAAGTGTAGAAAAGGCACATTAGAAATGAGGGATGGGACAGAAGCTGACACAAACCTAGGACCCAACATAGTGAGAGTCAGCATGGCACATTCCCCAATGAGCTAAGCACTTCTGAGAAAAAGCCCAAAAGTATTTTTGTGAAATAGCTCTGATCAGAATCATTCTCTGTATAGAGGAAAGCTGTGTTTTCTAGGGAGAGCAGGAGGCAGGAGCCATTGTCCCTGTATAGATGACAGTATCTTGTTTCTTCCTACTATTTGGCCACTTGGAATTATCTCATATTTCTCAGGTGCTATATAAATAATCCCCAGAAATCCTTTGAGAGCAGTAAAATTTGTTCAGAACAAGGTTTAGGTTGCTGCTCTCTGGAGTGCCCTGTTTCTGGAACCCCAAGCCTCACAGTCCTCTTGTGTGATGGGGAACAGTGTTTGAAGCTTTGTAAAATTGCTGTGAACATTAAGCAAAAAGATGAATGAAAGCCCAGGTTACTGTGTCTGCATCTTTATAGGGATGGGTACAGCATGGTAACTTGTATGAACCAGTTCCCCCAGCTAATTTATTTAGGAATATTGTAGATGCAAGAGTTAAGCTGCAGTACCTTGGCTGTTGTGAGGAAAGACGGTGGCAGATGACCACCTGGAAGAATTCCACAAGTTCTTTGGAAACCAAGTGGGAAGGAAAATGTCCTTCAATATGTTATTCAAAGTAGGCCAAACACTGAGACAGGAAATCCAGCCGCTAGCCAGTAGCCACAGTCTGCTTTTTAATGGCAAAACCAATTCTGTTTTCACAAGTGACAAAGATGTCAGAAGATTTTGAAATTGCCTAGTGATATCCAGGACAATGGAACTCTCAGTCCCCAAGACTGATATTTTGGGGAAAAAAATAATTATTGATCACAAATTTCGAGCTTTTGTGTCTTTCAATTTCATTTGTCACTAAAAGGTGTAATGGTATGCTGAACAATAAAAAAGAACAGACAATTGTGAAATGATTGGTTTTATGCTAGTACTGTTAACTACACCTTAAGAATATGCTTTTGGCTGGGCAGTAGTGGCACACAGCCAGGCGGTGGTAGTGCACACCTTTAATCCCAGCACTTGGGAGACAGAGGCAGGTGGATCTCTGTGAATTTGAGGCCAGCCTGGGCTACAGAGTAAGTTCCAGGGAAGGCTCCAAAACTACAGAGAGAAATCTTATCTCAAAAAAAATAAAATAAAATAACAACAACAACAAAAAAAGAATACTCTTTTGGGAGATGGCTTAGTGGATGCTTGATGCAAAAGCATGGTGTCCTGAGTTCAATCGCCCTAACCCACATAAAAGAGAGAACCAACTGCATAAATTTATTTTCTGACCTTCACATGGCTGCCTTGGCTGCATATGCCCTGCCCTCCCCCACATATATCATGCATACAATAATGATAAACAAAATTAAATTTAAAAATATTCTAGCAGTTCCTGTTTACATATCCAAGTTAGCACTATTATAGTGTCTTCATGCCTTCCTTTATAAAAGAGGATTCTTCTTTTATGGAAAAAAACTGAGGAGAGATGAGCCAGTGTTTAAGAGCAGGCACTGTTCTTGCAAAAGACCAGAATTTGGTTCCCAGAGCCCACATCAGGCAGCAGGCATCTTCTTGGAACTCAGCTCCAGAGGAACTGAATGTTTCTGGTCTCCCTGAGAACTCACACACATGTGTGCATATATATCCAGACACATATACACACAATTCAAAAATAAAATTAAATATATTTTTTAAAGTATAACTGAATTCATACCCTATTCTATACATCACTTTTTATTCCTGTCTTGGTGGGATATTTTGTTTATCTTTGGCTGTGAGCACACAGTTTAGAAAAAAGTGTTCAATTTTAGAGCTGGTATCTAATTTGTATAGAGAATAACTTAGTTGTTAGACAGGTAGGGTCTATCCGTCCTTTAGGTGCTGCACAGTGCAGAGGTGAATGACTTTTAATAGCATAACAAGGTGAGAAAATTTTGCCCCATTATATTCCAACAATCTCAGCATGCTTTTTGATTTTACGGGCATGATAGATAAAGGTGGTGTCTTGGATTCTAACGAACATTTCTTGCATTCTGAGTGATATCAGTCATGTTCGTGGGTCAGCACTCACTTCAATTTTTTCCTGCCTTTTTGTTGTTAGTGATTTGGTTTTCTTTTTATTTTACGTGTGTGTGTGTGTGTGTGTGTGTGTGTGTGTGTGTGTGTGTGTGTGTGATACATATGTGTGTATATATAAGGTGGTTTTACTTTCATGTAGGTATCCATGCATGCATGTGCATGCACATAGGCACAAAGTCCATATAGAGAGCAGAGGTTTATCATGAATAGTCCTCATCTGCTCTTCTACATCATTCACAGAGGCAGTCTCTCAGTCAAACCCAGAGCTCACTGATATAGCTGGTCTTACTAGCCAGTTTGCTCTTGGGATCCTTTAGCTCTACATTCCAAGGCTGGAATTACAGGTACACTACCATTCCTACCCAGCATTTTCTTGGGTTTCTATGGATCCAGTCTCTTCTGGTCTTCATGTTTGTGTGGCAATCACTTTAACCACTAAGTTATCTTCTCGAGCTATTTGTTTATTTATTTATTTTTTTTTACAAAGAATTGTCTACTCTAGTCTTTTGCATGTTTTCTCAGGTAAGGGTAGCTTATTTCCTTTATCACCTGAAAACACTATGCAACCTATTTTCTGTTGTGGTCTTACAGTGCTAGATGTTCAAAGATCTGAGGTAATATAGCTTGTGGCACAAACAGGGAGGAAGAGCCATTCTTAAAATATTTGTACATTAAACATAATACTGCAGACCACCTTTTGAATAAGAGGATCACTGAGGCTTGCTGGCTGCCATCCTATTTTTGTGTTCAGTGAGAGACCTTGTCTCAAGGAAGTAAGGCAGAGAGTGATAGAGCAGAACACCAAGGTGTCCTCTTCTGGCCTCTGCACATACACTCATGATTGAAATTATCCACATGCACATGTATGTACAGCACACACACACATACACACACACACACACACACACACACACACACACACAACTCCATATATGTACATGAAGATCTGTTGTATCAGTTAAATGTAATACTTTGTAAAAGGTACATGTGAAAATTACTATATCTCAAGCATTGTGATTTCACCTTTACTGAGAGCTAGAATTCTCAGGTTGTCTTGTTACTTGTGTAGAGTTTAGTTGGGGTATAAACTTGAATGATCTTGATATTGGCTAGTATCTGGGCTGGGTGTGTCCATTCTAGTTTTTTCTGTCCCTGACAAAAATGGACCACAGCTACTTGGAAGTATAAGGATAGAGATAGTGTGTTAAGGAAATGAAAGGTGTGTGACAGCAGATCTGTGAGTGAAGGCACACAAATGCTTTGGAAGCAGAAACTTCACTATAAGATAGCACATGCTAACAATGGGGAACTGGGCCAGAGCAGGAACAACATGTAACAGTTCAATGGCCTTCTGAAAAGAAATGGAGCCTATGTGTTGCCTTTATAAGCAGTACTTGTAAAAAAAAAATACATCTATTTATATATTTACTTATATGGTGTATGAGGGCACATTGAAAGTCAGAGGACAACTTTTGAGAGTCTGTTCTCTTTCCACCATGTAGGTCACAGGGTTGAAACTCAGGTCAGTGGGCTTGGCAGGGAGCCCTTTACCTTTGTCAAGGGTATTTTGACCCAATTGCATATCATGGATTGCTCTTGGCGTGCTCTATCTGTTAAATATAGTTCTATGCTAGGCATGGATCAGAGTCAGAGGAGCACCTGCTGAGATTTCAGGTCTCATGTCCCAGAACAAAGACCTGAACCGAGGATACTTGGATTGTGATAGAAATAGCAACAGTTCATTAAAGAATCCAAAGACACTCCCAATAACACCAGTGAGCTGGTGAGCCAGGACAGGTACAAAAACCAAAAGCCCTATGCCAGCTGAGTTCTGATCCTTCATATGTCATTACATAGCAACTGCCTACTCTGGGAGGTGGCTCAAAATTTTTTTTCAGACATGCTTTGATTGTTAAATGTAGTTAGGATGGGGAAAGTTTTCATGTCATTCTGGCAACTGGAGCTTTTCTTAGATAAATCTTGATTTCTCTTTGTCCGCCTCTATTTCCAACACAGCTTTTATAATAATAATAATAATAATAATAATAATAATAATAATAATAATATAATGCAGTAATTTCACAGATGAATACAGGGCATTTATATTGTTTTCTTTCCCCACTTTCATCCTCCAACTCCTCATGAACCCCCAAAACATCCTCTTTCCAACTTCATACTATCTTACATTTTGTAAAAAAAAAAAAACTAAGTCTGTAGTGCTAGTAATAAGTACATGGGTGTGGGGCCATCCACTGTAGCATGGGCGACTTACCAAGGGTAACATCCCTGCAGAAAAATGACTCTCCCTTCCCTAGTAGCTTTCAACCTTCAGTAGCCCCTCAGGTAAGTTTTATAAACAATTTCAGGTATGCATGACTCATTAGCATCTTAAAATCTCCATCCAGAGATATGTTAATATGCTAATGCACTCTAGGTCACCTTTGGATACTCTAAGAGTGTCTCTGCACCTACCACAGTGGCTGGTTTTTGCAGGCTTCACTGAAGATTTTCCATTCCTCTTCTGCCACCTCTTTTATTTTAGGTTTTGTGAAAAGCCTTCTGGAGCCTCACTTTTCACCTAACACTTTGTTTTTTTTTTGTTGTTGTTTTGTTTTTTTGTATAGCTTTGGAGCCTGTCCTGGAACTCACTCTGTAGACCAGGCTGGCCTCAAACTCACAGAGATCTACCTGCTTCTGCCTCCTGAGTGCTTGGATTAAACTAAGTCTTTAAACTCACTGTTAACATGGTGATTGGCAGTTCCTAGAATCTCAGTCTTCTTTGACATTCACTTCTTGTATTGTCTTGGGGAACGCATACAACTTCTGAGAAAGTAGACAGAGTTCTTAGGATGGCTTCAGAAACTCAGCTAGGAAAGTACAGACTCCCGGGAGACACCTGGTTCTCATTGTTATTTTAAAAAATGATAATACCCCTTACTTAGCTGCTGAACTGCACATGTGTGACCAAGCAGCTGTTGTGGTGGCAGATTCCTAACATTTTAAACTTTTTGCTTGTTATAAAAAAGCAGGTGAACAGGAATAGGGGTGTCATTTCTCCCAGAATACCTGCTTCCAGCTGACTTGGTGGGCATCGGTTGACTCTTGGGGGGTAGATAAGGGGGCTTCTGAGGTAGCCAGCTATCCTGGGGTTGTCTGTTGCTTTTCGGTACTGTCTAGGTGGATCCAAGCTGGTTCCCGAGCTCGCTGACCTGTCCAGGGGGATTTTTTGGAGCTTGGAAATTATTTGAACATATTAAGAAGCAGCCATGAGAAAAATTAAAGTCTTGGGCTGGTGACCATTGTAGTGTTTAGTACTCTGCTGTTTAATGTTTGTGTGTGTGTGTGTGTGTGTGTGTGTGTGTGTGTGTGTGTGTGTGTGTGAGAGAGAGAGAGAGAGAGAGAGAGAGAGAGAGAGAGAGAGAGAGAGAGAATATGTTTTTAATTTTTACCTGAGATAAGCTTTATCAGAGACAGATTATTTTAAGGTACCTGTTTCCTTTATTAGTTTAGCATCCAGGAGATACAGATGATCAAATGCTGAGAGCATTTAACAGTAATAGATTGTTATATTAAAGTCTGTTTGTTTTTGTTTTTTTTCAGAGCCCAGACCACTTTTGGTGTGGGGGTGTAAATACCTTTTGATTTTGTTACTGTTTCTTTTCCTCACCACCTGGGTATATCTGATAGTCCTTGGACTCCTGCTCTATGGTGATCCTGTAACAATTAGCTGAGTATTTAGTTAGAAGAGGGAAACAGGAAGAGAAAAGCTTGTGAGGTGAGACCTCATTCTTCTGGAATTGGTTACAAGGCAGAGAGCAGGGCCTTGTCTGTGTCACTGTGCATGAGAAGAAGAAGCGTTGCTGACCAGTCTGGAGTGAGGCACATGGAGGGAGCAAATGAGATGAAAGCTTCTACCTTAGCTGGAAAATCTTTTCCCGTTAAGTAGCCCTGAAAGGACAATTAAGTCTGGTGAGGTGGATAAGGCTGTCCCCCTATCCGAACAATAGGGAAATGAGAAGGAGAGGTGGGACCCCAAAACTCCCTCAGGACTGAATGAGTGGCTTGGTGTCCAACAAGAAGGAAACAGATTGCCCCATGCTGCATCCTGGGTTCCCTGTGAGCCTGTGGCCAAACCCAGGTCTACTGGAGGTCTTAGGTTGATATCCCCATGCCCCTGGGTGCCCAGGGGCAGTCAGCTGACCAGTAATCTCTCTAGGTGGCACTTTGAACAGGGCTCAATTGATGGCCCATCAGGGCACACACTAGCCTGAATAGCCTTCTAAAACAGGGACTTGGAAGCCCTTATGCAGCCTCTTGGATAGTGTGTGCCAGCGTTTGGCAATTCTGTTCACAGGCTTTTTCATTTCTCCCATGGCACACCTTAAATGCCACAGCTGAAACTTCTGCCTATGGGGTCAGGAGCCTTGCTCTCCAGATGCTTAAATTTTAGCCCTAATGTCAGGGAGCTCTGGGAGACAAGAGATGGATTTTATTCCGTGTCTTGAATTTTTTTTTTGATAGTTTGCTGGCTTGAGGACAGCTTTAGGAAGACCCTCCAGGAGGCAGGCTGTAAACTGATCTCTGGCTAAAGAGTCATCCGGATTATTGTGAGCCTCATGTGGGTCCTGATCATAAACTTATTTGCATGCATCCTAGCCTGCTTTCAGACCTGTCCTGCTTAGTGGCCCGCCCGGTACCAGAGAACAGAGTGGAGAACAGATAAGATAAGGTTCTTTTGGGTCAGAGATTCCTTAGGCTCAGGAATGCAAGTGGGCAGGAGAGAGAATCAGAAAGGGAGGGTTTGGAGCTTAGGTAAAAGCATGGGGATCAGGTAACTCTTTTCATTTGCCCATTCACTGGCAGAAGTTAGATAATTCCCATGAAATATCAGGGTTCAGGCAGCTGTTATGCGGCCAGATTTCTATCTGGGGATATTTCAGAGGAGGAGTGGAATCATGAGGAGGAAGCCTCCATGTCCCAATAATGCAGCTGAGAGAAAAAAAGTAAAAAATTAAAATAACAAATGGGATCCCAGGCTCCTATCTTGGGTGTCCCCAGGATAGGTAGTCTATGGACCAGCATCAGCATACGTTACCTGAACAATTGTCAGAGAAGGCGTAAGAGCTGGGGGGCACAAGTACCAGAGGACTTCCCAAGAGTCCAGATAGCATTCAATACTTTGTCAAGAAAGAGTGTGTCATGGTACTGTGCAGCTAAGGACCCCCCCGGGGTCCAGCAAGAAGGTTATATCTCAGGCTACAGTTGTGGGAAATGGCAAGGGATTGGAAAGGGGAAAATTCACCAATCTGGTTATCGGATGTGTTGTGCAGTGCGGTCCAGCAGCTGGGCAAATGAAAGAAGTATAGCAGGAAGTTGCAGGTCCAATAAACTTCAGTACAGGGTCATGGACACAGAGCACTGAGAGAGCCTGTCGAGTCACAGCACCCATGTTGTTTTTAAAAATGATAAGGGGCACTGGTTACCAAGCAGAAAGTTCATGAGGCATGAGCCATGACAAAACCCAGTATCAGAGCTTTATTAGGAGGAGGGGGAGGGATAAAAGAACCAGGCCTGGGGAAGAAGCACACGCAGAGAGCAGAGAGAGAGAAAGATACAGATAGCGGGGACAGGAGGGAACAGAAAGAGGAAGAAGGAGGAGTCTGTCTCTAGCTTTTTAAGAATTCCCATGAACATGCACAGATGGGCTCTAGGAGCTACACCATGCATGTGCTGATTGCATGACCTCGCCATTCACTCGTAATCACCAGAGCGCACTGATGACATAAGATGCAAGACCCCTTACTTAGCTGCTGAACTGTACATGTGTGGCCATGCAGCTAGAGTGATGGCAGAATCCTAACACTCATGCCCCAATGTGACTATTTAGGAGAATCTACCTCCACCCCTATCCAAAGCCACAATGATGATATGCAACATGGCATGTTGCCAAATCTAGCTGGCTGTGGTAGAGCATGCTTGTCACCCAAACCCTTGGGAGGCTGAGCATTGTAGTGGAGCCATCTCTTCCGGGTGTTACTAGAAGTTTGGGGAAATCCTGGCAGAGTCACCACATGTTACTAGGGAAATTGAAGTCCCCGCTTGGGGTTCTAAGTCACGTTAATAAAAGAATTTAAGAACAGACTCAAAAGGAAACATGGAAAATTATGTTTGAGCTTAAAAGAAAACCAAAGGCAGGCAAGCTAGAAATCTTGGCAGCTGCCTGTGGGAGGGAGATAGAAAATAGAATGAGAGACTATCATGCTTTTGAGTTAGGCACGGAGATCAACCATATGACAGATGAGCAGCCACATTGTGGGAAGCAGAGTTTTAGAGAAAGTAAAGAATGCCTTAGGAAAGAAATTGAAAGAAAGAAAAGGGAAGTTTAAGCTTTTTTGGTAAATTCAGAAAATTAGGCAGACTTATAAAGCTGCATGTATGCTACTGCACTAAGAAATGGGAGTTCTGGGGAGAAAAGGTATATTACATTAATGAGATAATTGTTCCTTACATCTCTTTAGCGTGGCTTAAGGTAGATCTGCCTTCCTGAGCTGAGAGGTGGTCCCTTAGCCAGGTGGTTGACTATCTCAAATGGAACAATTCTTTTTTTTTTTTCTTTTTGAAGCCAAGTTTGGGTTTATTAAGTAGAGAATTTAACATAACATTAAGCACGGGGTATTAATAGAAAGGGAGGGTTCACGATATATACACATACCTGAGAGCATGGGTGTGTCTTCTGAAGGGAGTGTTGTGCTTCCATGACCTAGCTGCTGTCTTATAGGAGCTTAGAAACCTTTGAAATTTCATTGCTCAGTGTGATCCTAAGAAGTTCCCTAATCGCCTCCCCTTTTCAATATGTGACACTATGGGGTGACTCTTATGTATCATGGATAGAAGTACAACCTGATAAAAAAAAAAAAAAAAGAAGAAGTGTTGCTTAAGTTTTCCTGCCTGGCCCACAGTCAGGATAAATCTCTTTCACCTGCCAGTCCCACAGCCGTTCAGACCCAACCAAGTAAACACACAGACTTATATTGCTTACAAACTTATATTGCTTACAAAAGTCGGCCGTGGCAGACTTCTTGCTAACTGTCCTTATAGCTTAAATTAATCCATTTCTATAAGTCTATACCTTGCCACGTGGCTTGTGGCTTACTGGCATCTTCACATGCTGCTTGTCCTGGCGGTGGCTGGCAGAGCCTCCCTGTGCCTTCCTGTTCTTTTTATTCTCTCTGTTAGTCCCGCCTATACTTCCTGCCTAGCCACAGGCCAATCAGTGTTTTATTAGCAACACATTTGCCATACAGAACATCCCACAGCAAAGAAGAACATGACTCACAAGGGTGGCATAAAGGATTTAAGACATCTTTTAGTATAAATGAGATCCAACTGGATTAAATCCTAACATAGAAAATAATGACACGTCTCTACCTAGAGATAGCTCATTCTTTAGTATAACATTGGTGAGGCATAACCACTAGCCATCAAAAAGTCAATAGTCTGTGTTGACCTACAGGACTATCTGGGCCATGAAATAGGCAAAACAGTGCATCAGTGGCTATGTCAGTACATCAATGGCTATGTCTCTGCTCATGGCAATGAGGCAGTTCATATTCCCTCTTATTAGAAAAGGGAGGACCACCAGACTCTGGCCTGAAGTTCCAGTCTTGCCTCCCTCTCTGTGTGTCTCTCTGTGTCTCTCTGAGTCTCTCTGTCTCTGTGTGTGTCTCTCTCTGTCTCCCTCCCTATCGCTGTGTGTGTGTGTGTGTGTGTCTGTCTGTCTGTCTGTCTGTCTGTCCTGCTGCATATAATCCTGTTCTCGCTGCATATTGTCTAGAGAAGTGGTTGTCAACCTTCCTAATGCTGCAACCCTTTAATACAGTTCCTTATGTTGAAGTGATCCCCCCAACTATAAAATTATTTTCATTTCTACTTTTTTTTGCTAATAATAAATAAATTTTGCTAGCGTTGTGAATCATAATATAAATATTTAATATGCAGAATGTCTTATATGAGACCCCTGTGAAAGGGTCATTTGACTCCCAAAGGGGTTGTGACCCACCAGTTGAGACCCACTGGTCTAGAGGGTACTAGAAAATATAGAGGTAGAAAGTTGACTCTAAGATTGAGACATTTCAGTGGCTCAGCTTTTTGTGAGTCATCACCCATTCTGTGGATGAGGTTTATCTGTGCTATAAGGTGCCTTTGAATCACCTTTGCTCCTATAAGCCAATCTTACCAAACTCACGGGTTCAAA
Organism: Peromyscus aztecus; assembly: GCA_902168405.1. NCBI lineage: Eukaryota > Metazoa > Chordata > Mammalia > Rodentia > Cricetidae > Peromyscus > Peromyscus aztecus. The sequence continues at coordinate 3,136 of CABHPQ010172665.1, read as the reverse complement.
CTGGACGTGTATGGAATCCTTTGTGTCTTTCAATACTTTTCTCTCTCTGTTACCAGTGGATCAGATGTTTCCAGCGTTTCAGAATTTTATTCAAATGATTAAAATAAAGGGTCACACAAATTTGGAAAGTATCAAGGTAAGTTTATTTAAAACAAAGTGAAATTAGAGGTCAAAAGAGTCAAGAGTGACATCAGGCCACATGAGTAACAATACTCAAGCTGCCTAATTATCATTTGGAGTTTACTTTTATGGGGTTATAGTAATTTGGTTGCTAAGGGGCATAATGTGGGTGATTTTGTCTTAATTTACAGACTTCTATTATGTGGGCCTTTGCTCACTGTACAAGTCTCTTCCCATGATGCATTTGATTTTGATCATATGCATGCCCAGTTATAAATAGACATGTCAAGTGAGGAAGTGTCCCTAAAACTTCTCCTAGAGAGACACAGTTTGCTTGATTATACATGTATCCAAAACCAGTCTATGCCAGATTACCTACCCTAGCCTTGAAACCTAGACCTAACTGGAGTATAACTGAAAAAAAATCTGAGACTGATGTTTGTTAGTGGTGGAGAAAATAATTCCAAGTTTTACAGAATGTAGATGCAAAGCCTGGTATTTGTGGATATATCCTCAGTTGCAAATAGGATGCTAGACATATCTTTTGGAGAGGGTTGTGTACACACCCCACACCTGGAAAAGTTGTTAAGTTCTTCCTGATGCTTTCCTGCCTTATCTCTACCTTGGGTGAATAAATGTTTCTTTACATTTTTTTCCAGAAACACTTACACAGCACCAAGATAGGAGAACAGCAAATTCAAAGTTGGCCAACCTTGGTTATGTAATGAAAGTCCGTTTGTCTGTCTGTCTGTCTGTCTGTCTGTCTGTCTCTCTCTCTCTCTCTCTCTCTCTGTGCATGTGTGTGTGTGTGTGTATGTGTGTATGTGTGTCTCTGTCTCTATGTGTTTCTGTGTGTGTGAGAGAGAGAGAGGCAAAGAGACAGAGACAGAGAGAGACAGAGACAGAGTCAGAAATGGAGACAGAAGGAAAGGGAGGCTAAGCCTACCTACCTCTGGGAACATAATTTGCTGTTATGTTCTAATATCATATAAACACGCCTTTGAGGAAGATTAGGTATCATCCTTGACCCTGAGAATGGAATTTCTGGTTTGACTGAACTATGTGCAAAGCAGGTCTATCTCTGCAGGGAAGATTTATTTTGTGCCCTTGTGTCTCCAGTCATCACACCTCATGCTCCTTAGCTCCCTGACACCTAGTGACTACTATTATTAACTATGCCCTAGCCATGGAGATAGATTGAATAGACTCAGTCACTGCTTTCAGCAAGCTTACAACTGAGCAAAACAGTGTTAAATGCTTAACATACATCAGAAATACAAATTTTAACTGGAGAAACAAAAGCTGCTGAATTAATGAGCATAACCAGATGCTGTAATTTGAATCTTGGAAGTTTTCTAAAGGCCCCTATGTTAAAGGTTTGTCCTCAGAGCAGTGCTTGGAGGAGATGGAAAATGTTTAGGTTGTGGGACCTCCTGGAAAGGGGGACATACACCTTTAAGTCACCAGGAACATGACGCAAGGATTGTGGGACTTTCATGTCTCCCTATTTCTCTTTTGTTCCCTAACTTGTGGTATAAACTTTGCTCTTCCACTTGGCCTCTGCCACTGCACCCTCATCAAAGTCTCAATGGATCTACTTGGTCATAGACAAAAACATCTAAATCCATGACATAAAATAAACCTTTTTTTTTCTTTTAAGTTAATTTTTCCCAGTTTTGGAAACTGGGAAATGTCATAACATGCCCACAAATGTTCACAACTTTTATCTTGTTCATTCAATAGTCATTTGGGGGGAAGGAGAGGTTGGAAGGTAAAAGAAACTGGATTACATTCTGTCTTGGAGGAGCACAACTCTAGCCACTTTCTAGTAGCCATGGCTACCAGTTTGGTAGCCTTTCTCATCCTTACTCAACAGGAGGATGTTAAAATGATGTTGATGACTCTCTTTAACCCTGGTAGAGTTTAGCAGACAACAGAAAGGACAGTGATGGGGGTAGTGAGGGCTTGAGGGCCAGGAAAGGCACATCTCAGGAAATAACTTACAAAAGGAGCGTATGCTAGTGTCCTCCAGTCTGGGACTCCTCCTGACTCTTCTCCTTGTTAGTTTTGGTCCTTGGATTCTGTCCTCATCCCCAAGATGCTTCAGTCATTTTTAAAATATAGATGAGAACAACAGAGCAGCTATGGGAAGTCCACAATGAGATGAGCTACCCAGTGCCCTCCCTCAACAGTCCTCAGTGTGTGATCTGCTGGTTTCATCTCAAGCACACCATTACTGTGGAGTCTTCACTGTGGTTCTCATTTGTGAGAGAGACATAGGGGAATCAAACATCTAAGCCAGTAGGACAAAAAAACACTCTGCCCAGCCCTGATCTTCACATGTCCCTCCCACTTCACTGTGTACTTCCAGCTGGCCTTTTGCTACCAACATCCAGGTAGCTTATAATTCCCTCCCTTCCCCTTTCATTATCAGGCCTCCCATGTTGATGCCCAGCCAAGATTCTGATTAGAGAAGAATCATGGTTTTCATTCTACCTCAAATTTTGCAAATAGATGTTTCTGCTTTTCCCTCTTGTGAAATGATGTGCTCAACTAGCTTTTCTCTAATGGTTCCCTTCGATCCAACCATTCAATCTTCCCCTTAGCCAAAAAATTAAGAAGTTATTTTGGCTTCTTGGAGTCAAGGTCTGGGTTTGACAGTGGGCATCTTGACTTGGCAAATATTGTAATTCCCAAGCACTTGTACTCAAGGCAGAAGGGTAAAATTAAGGAGAAAAAAAATCATTACTCACAACAAAGGAGCAATGAATAGCAAGGTTCTGCTCTGCTCTCCTTCTGTAGTGTATGCAGCAGCCCTAGCTTATACTCTCCTATCCACCTTCTGCAAGACACCCCTTTTGAAGATGAGAGGCACTGTTAATGTTACTAAAAATTGTTGTCAGTTGAAGTGTTTAGATTAGAACCAGTAGCTGAGATGACTATCATAGACTGGCTACTGTCAGTTCATTTGGCTCCTAACCAAATGCCAGCACTGGGTAGCTGACTAATAATGGAA
>CABHPQ010172664.1:0-23335 GCA_902168405.1 Peromyscus aztecus | reverse complement strand
AGGCAGGACTGATGCAGAGGCAATAGAGGGGTGCTGCTTACTGACTTGCTTCCCATGGCTTGCTCATCTTGCTTTTTCATAGAACCCAGGACCACTAGCACAGGGATAACACCACCCACAAACGATTAAGCCATCTCATATCAGTCAATCACTAAATAAGAAAATACCATACAGACTTGCCTGCGTCCCAATCTTATGGAGACATGCTATGGGATGTTCTGTATGACAAATGTGTTGCTCTGATTGGTCAATAAATAAAACCTTGATTGGCCAGTGGCTAGGCAGGAAGTATAGGTGGGACTAACAGAGAGGAGAAAAGAACAGGAAGGTCGAAGGAGACTGCCAGCCACCGCCAGGACAAGCAGCATGTTAAGATGCCGGTAAGCCACGAGCCATGTGGCAAGGTATAGATTTATAGAAATGGATTAATTTAAGATATAAGGACAGTTAGCAAGAAGCCTGCCACGGCCTTACAGTTTGTAAGCAATATAAGTCTCTGTGTTTACTTGGTTGGGTCTGAGCGGCTGTGGGACTGGCAGGTGAGAGAGATTTGTCCTGACTGTGGACCAGGCAGGAAAACTCTAGCTACAGAAACATTTTCTCAATTGAGATTCCCTCCTCTCAGATGACTCTATCTTTATACCAAGTTGACATAAAAATAGCCAGAACAAAGCATCTGGAGTCCTCAGCCATCCCAATCCAGGGCCAGAGCGCTGGAAACTCCCTCAAGAGTCACCAGGGCTGATTTCACATTAAAATTCAAAAGCAGCTGAATGCAGAAGGGATACATCTTAACTTAGGAGGAAGCAGGGCTTTCATTCCCATATATGCTGACTTCCTCCAGGTTCTCCATCTGAGACATGCTCCTCCCAACCCATTGAATTGTGCCACCCATATTCAGATGGACCTCTATCCTAAATCATCATCCCACAAGCCAATACTCTAACAATGCCCCAGTCACTCTACAATCCTAGCTATGTCTTACCCCAGTTAAAATAGCAGACAAGACTAACTTGCAGTAGGTTGATAGTGTCAGGTTTTTATAGTAATCTGTATAGGACATACGCTATATTTCAAATTTTCGGGAGCTTGAAGTGGAAGAGCCTTCTAGTTCCTCTGGTGCTCTTGTTCTTCCGACTTCTCTAAGAGCTCCTTGCTTGGTAGACATCTTGCAGTTCTTTGAACACTATAGTAAGAAGTTCAAGGGATGGAAATATCTGTAATCAATGATTAAATCCATTTTCCTAGGCTTGATGGCCTTAGGTGAGACAGAAAAGCTAGAAGAGGCTGGAGTCTGGGATTCTGGAATTAATGAGATAACAGTATGTTATGGTATAGTCTGTCAATAAGATCTTTATTAAACCAAAGGCTCTGGGAGTATATGCATTTCATAAAGGGTTTTTTTCCTGTCCCATGAAAAGATTATGAAAGCTTTCCAGGATGGAAAGCTTATGAAGCTGTGTCCTCTTTCTCTTTCTGAAACAGGAACCCTTGAAGGCTCTATTGTTGCCACAGTTCTGCCTGAAGCCTCTGGAATTTTTTTCAGAATTGGTTTGTGAATTTCCACTGCTAGATCAAGTCAGTGGTCTTCCTTTTTTTATTTGTTTTTCAGATAAGCAGTTCATGGTTTATGCTTTTGAGTTCTGAATTTACTTCTCCATCACTGGATTTTGGAGTGGCAGTTAACCTAAGTGCTCAGATGGATTAAAAAAAAAATGTTACTGAAGCCACTCCTGTTGGCTGACTTCACACCTTTAACCCCAGCACTTGGGAGGCAGAATTTGAGGCCAGCTTGGTCTACGTAGGGAGTTCCAGAACAGTCAGAACTACCTAGTGAGACCCTGTCTTGAAACGATAAACAAAATAAGAAAAGACAAAAAAAAGGGAAGAAGGAAGGGAGGACAGAGGGAGGAAAAGAAGGAAGGAAGGAAGGGAGGGGAAGGGAGAGAGGGAGGGAGGGGGAAGGAAGGAAGGAAAGAAGAAAGGAAGGAAGGGAGGGAGGGAGGGAAGGAGGAAGGAAGGAAGGAAGGAAGGAAGGAAGGAAGGAAGGAAGGAAGGAAGGAAGGAAGGAAGGAAGGGGATAGATAAGAGAAAAACAAACAAAAAAGAAATGTCACTGACTTTTATCTTTCATTTTTGCCTTTCCTCCCTTCCCGTGTTCTTCTTCTTCTTGCTGCAAAAGTAATAACTTCTAAGTTTTCTACAAAGCAGGCATTGATGGGGCTAGAGAGGCGGCTTAGCAGCCGACATTTGCTGCTCTTGCAGAGGACAGTGGACCTGGTTTTAGTTCCAAGCAACCATATCACTGTCCTAGGAGAATCTGATGACCTCTTTTGGCCTCCATGAGTCCCGAGCACACAGATATACATACCCATAGGTAAAATACCCAGACATATCGTGGTGGTTTGAATGAGAATGGCCACCATGAGCTCATATTTTTGAATGTGTGATCTCAACTTGGTGGAACTGTTTGGACAGGATTAGGCAATGTGGGTTTGTTGGAGGTATGTCACTGTTGATGGCTCCCTCTGCCTCCTGCTTGTGGATCCGATGTAAGCTACTGTTAGAGCTTCACGCCTGCCTGCCTGTCCCCATTCTCTCTGCCATGACAATCATGGACTCTAACCTCCTGGAACCATGAGCCCTCAAATTAAATGTTTGTTTTATAAGCTGCCTTGGTCATGGAGTTTTGTAACGGCAATAGAAGAGGAACTAAGATACACATGCATTAAATGGTTTTAAATTAAAAGCATAACCTAGGAGTTGGCAATCCTGACCAACCCCTTTCTATACATGTACCTTAGTGCAACTCTTCTCCTTGAACGTGAAGACACAGAGGAAAAATCTATATCCCTGTGGTGATAATTTATTTGTGCTGAAATGTGGTGATTTTTTTTTTTTTGTGCTTTGATAAATAAAACTTTCCTAGAGATCAGGGGAAAAGGCCAGCCATTTTAAGTAAACAAAGTCAGGCAGCACATGCCCTTAATCCGATCACTTAGCAAGCAAGGTCACTGTGTGTTCAAGGCCATACTAGGGAACAGAGCCAAGTGTGGTGACACATGCCTTTAATCCCAGTAACAACCATAGAGACCTGGAGGTCTGTATAGACAGGCAGTGACAAGGAAATGAGGTAGGTGGGCTAAGAGCCAATGAGAGGGCAGAAAAGCAAGGCATATAAAGGCGTGGGTAGACAGGAAGTAGCTCACATTTGGAAGCTGCTGAGCTGGTGAGGTAAGGTTAGCTGGTGGCTATTCCTATTTCCCTAATCTCTAAGGCTTTCACCCCTATATTTGGCTCCGTGTTTTTTATTTAATAAGACCATTTAGAAATTCATCTACATATCCCTCCAGAAACGAAAGTGTTTGGATATATTTTACTCTTCGTGTCTATTGTATCTTTTGTGGTCAGGTGAACTCCAGTACCATTTTAGCCCTTTCTTTAATGAAGTCTCATCCCTAAGTAAGATCCTGGTAGGGAAAGAACAAAGTGACTGGATGTGGTCTTTGATGTCAGACAGTGGAATGCCCTGTTTTCATGAGGAGAGAGACATGGAGGGTAAGAGAGGGAATAAGATTCAGTAAGTCTGGCATCTCTATGCTAAAACCAGGGGACAAGTCAAACTTTTATCAATGTCTATCTCTTCTGGGTAATGTGGACATTGTTTCAAAGACAATGGATCAAGCGATATCACACAACTGATAGTGATATCCAGAGTTTTTATGTTTTTTTTGTAGGTCCTGGGGGATGGCCTGCTCTTAATTGAACATTATGCCTTCTTTGTAATAGAGTGGTGAAGTATATTAGCAGACATTTGGGCTCTGCAGGAACGTCTCCATGAAACTATGTCGGTCACATTTTGATCCAAATGTTAATTGACAGTGTTCTTTAATGTGCATTTTGGGGCTCAGGTAATAACAGTGAGGGAAACTCATTATCTGCTGGGCAAAAAGACTGCGTAGCATTGTGACATGCCATCTGATGATGCTCAGATGGGTTTCACCGAATCCAGGGAGCTTTGCCTGGGGATAAAACCGCCCTTTCACCGGCAGCTGTGGGAGGAAGATTTTAGCGGCCCATGGAAGTGCCCTTAGGCAGTGGGGTCCCTGTCACCTGCAGGCTGTGAAAAATACTTTTTTTTTTTTTTAATTTCTTTAAGGACCTAAACCTTTCACTCTCACTTTGTCCACCAAGGAAAAACTGACGAGCATTATTCTCATGTCTCGGGTTTTAAAAGAGCTTTCTGTTCGACAGACTTCCTTGTTCCCAGCTTAGTTTGTAGAATGTTCCCCATTGGAAGTCTGCAGCAATCAGAGTCATTGGAATTCCTTTCTCAGGGTTTTGCCACCATTCTGAGCCTACCAGCAAAGTCCCTGCTAAGGCATGCATTCCAGCCGTTAATATCCCACTCTCCACAGAGCCACTTGGATTTCAGTGATACAAATTAGTAATTTTCAAAATGGAAGAAAATGAATAAAAATGGCTAACACGTGAAATCACTTAAAATCATATGTTTCAATTGCTGTTTGTGAAAAAGCAAACACTGCCTTTAACAAAGAGTATTTTAATGGACTATTGTGGAGCTTAAAGTCTTAAATTGTTTTTGTACATATTCAGTTGAACTAATTTTCTTGAGCACACCCTATTATGCCGAAGTTCTCCTGGAAGCTGGCTCAGAGGCATTCAAGTACATGAAGCTTTTTCAAGAGGTTACTTCAAAAATACATTGGTAGAAAATTGGTGAAGTAACACAAGGAGGAGTGAGGAGCCAATAACAAGCTCATCAGGCAGCCAGGACTCATCCGGAGGTTTAGAGGCATGCTACCTAAGAGCGAACTATGTGGCTCAGCGGCTCCCTCTAATGAGAGGGCTATTTTTTTCTTTCATTTTTATCTCCCTTGCATATAGATTTAACTGATCTAGCTTTTATTTCAGGGTAGCAAGCATATTTTATTAAAAATGTTTTCATACACCATATTTTGATCTTGTTTTGTCCTCCCCAACTCCGCCCAGATCCTTTGGATCCCCCAATCACTCTCTCAAAAATAAAGAAAGAAAGAAAAGAAACAAAACAAAAATTAAAATAAGAAAAATCAGGCAAGAGACCAGTAAGACAAAAAAAAAATTCCAAAATAAAACAAAACTAAACAAGAAGTCCACAAAGAATACCACTGAGTTTGTTTTGTATTGGCCAAAAATTCTTAGGCATGGGGCTTTCCCCAGAGTATAGTTGATATAACCAGTGACACTCCATTGGAAAAAACTGGTTTTTATTTTGCCAACAGATGTCAGTTACAGATAGCTTCTTGCTTAGAAATGAGACCGGCTGTCTACTTTTTCCTCTCTGTGCTGGGACACCCATCTGGCTTGAACCTATGTAGTTCTTGTGCACGTCACTAGTCTCTTGAAGTTCACACATGCATCAGTTCTGTTGTGTTTGGAAGACCCTGTTCCCTTTGAGTCATCCATCACCTCTGGCTCTTATACTCTTTCCTGTTCCTCTTCTGCACAGATTTCTGATCCTTAAAGGAAGGGGATTGATGAAGACATCCCATTTAGAACTGAATGCGCCAACGTCTTTCTCTGCATATTGTCCAGTTGTGGATCCCTGTGTCAATTCCTACCTATTGTAAGAAGAAGTCTTTCTGATGTGTGTTGAGCAAGGAACTCACCTGTGGATACAGGCCTATCACTGTTGTAGGTCACAGAGTTTGTACTTGAGTGATATTGACGATCATCCTTCTCATTCTGTATATTGTAGAGTACCCTCCAGGACCAGGGTCAGCAGGGATGAAGCCTCCAGTAGGCACCAGCCTGACTACTACTTGTTTAATGACTTGTGCTATCGTCAGCAATAGGGCCTAACTGCCAGGTTTTTTAGAGTGAGCAATAGACTTGTCAATACCCTGTGATGTCTGGGGGTTTCAATGGGACCCTTTTGACCAACTACTCAACAATATATAACCCATTCCTAGCACTTGAGGTTTTGCTTGGTGGCATAAAATGTTTAATTAGGGCATTGTTTCCCTTGTTATATGACTTCATTTAATTTGCTTTCATATTTGTATGTATTTTTGGAAGTTTCTGCAGTAGTAGGTTTCCATATAGTTTTTCAAATGGCCTTTAATGTTAATTGTCCTTTCCTATATCCTCCCCCACTTACTCATCTTTCCCATCTCCCTCCATTTTCAATCCTTCTATTTTAATTTCCCTTTAATCTCTCCTTAACACTATATTCTATTTCTCCTTCCTTGGAAGATCCTTTCCTCACCTGTAATCCCTTACTAAGTACCTAACCTGTGTGGTTATTCAAATTATAGCAAAGATATCAAAATCTTAAAAGATATCATCCACTTGTGAAAGAAAACATGCGATATGTGTTTTGGGGAGGTCTGAGTCACCTCACTCAATTATTTTTTCTAAATCCACTCATTTAGGTTAAAAACTACATAATTTCATTTTTCTTAACAACTGAGTAATATTCCATGTCTAAATGTACCACAGTTTCTTCATCCATTCGTCAGTTGATGGGTATTGATCTTGTCATGTGTAGTTTGCCTTCTGCAAATGGATTTGTGAACCTGTGTAGTCAACAGAAAGCCCTCAATCAGCTGCTTGGTTTCCTAGGTCAGTGGCTCTCACAATATGGTTCTCCTAGACTGTAAGACTATATCACCAGGGAACTTCTAAACAGTGGAAATTTCCCCAGTGTTCCCCTCTTTGGAAGTTTTGACCCATAGCTGAGTATTGTTCTGTACTGATTGTTAAAGATTGTTATACAAATTTGCATTACAGCTATTATTTGGGGGTATGATTTTGCCTTTTTATAATGTGAAGACTTTCTGGATCCTAGAGCAAATTTTCTTTTTTAAGTTCACTGTAGACATGTGTGGTGACATATGCTTTTAATCCCAGAACTTGAGAGACAGAGACAGGTAGACCTCTATGAGTTTGAAGCCAATCTGATCTACATATATAGCTTCAAACATAGCTACAAACGACCAAAAACTGCATAGTAAGACCCTGTCTTTCAAATAAATAGGGAAGTAAATAAGTAAATAAATAAATAAATAAATAAATAAAAGTAACCAAACAGTAACTAGAAGTCTTTGAAATATTTCCTAGAGAAAGAAATAGCTGAGATCAATTTATTTTAGCTATAAAAACTCTAAAATGTATTTGCATGTTTGGAAAAACATTTATGTAAACATTATTTTTTATTTTAGTGTTTTGAACTGTCATAAACCAATATCATGCATTAGGCAACATATAAAGAGCAGAAAGTTTTCTAATGTGCCAGAACAGTAGAGGAAAAGGACCATCTCCCCTCAGCCCCTCAGGCTGTTAATTCCACTTGGGGGAGGTGGAAGATTCTCATGATGACTGACCCACCTCCCAAAAGCCTTACATCTTAATGCTGTACTAAGGGTTGTATTTTAACACAGACTTTGGAGGGGACTACATTATTCAAAGTGTAACAACTTTGTCATACAGAATTTTGGTATAAAATTCTAGGGTTAAAAAGCCTTTTGCTTATAAAAATTGAACAGTATTTTACTTTCACTCAAGGTATGCAATATCTATGGAGAAATCCAAAATCCTCATGGTTCTGCAAATCTTCTATTCTGAAATAGAGCAATGTTGTTGATCTCTATCTCCAGACTTACATTTTATTTATTTTACATGTATGGATGCTTTGCCTGCATAAATTCTTTATGGCACATGTATGTCTGATGCTTCTGCAGACCAGAAGGGAGGTAGATCTTCTAGAACTAGAATTACAAATGTTTGTGAGCTTCAGGACAGGTGCTGGGAACGGAACATGGGACCTCTGCATAAGTAGTCACTGCTCTTATATGTCAAGTCATCTTTAGCCCCTACCCTGAGACTTTTAAATAAAGAGTTTCAGACCCTTTGGTTCCAGAATTCATGACTTTTAGCATGGCCAAATACTCCTGTTTTCATTTTCTCTTATCTGTATTTGATGAGATTCCATTTCAGTAGTGCATTAACATAGCTCAGTTATGTTCTAAGTTCATGTTTGATGTTATTTTAATTCATTTTGAGTTTTGGTCTCATGTATGAAGATATTCATTTATATTCCGATCTTGGTTTTGATTTTTCTTATTTCAGTTATTGTTATCTTGGTGCAGATGTATTTTTATTGTTATTGTCTATATTTATTAGCAACTATTTTAATGGATGACAAGTCACCATGAATATTCTGATTTTCATGAACATATTATTAATCAGGATACTTACTTGACCTTCTCTTGTGTTTTTATATTTGTCTCTATTTAACCTTTTTGAAGATATGACTTTTTGTCGTTGTTTTTAGTTTCTGTATAAAGCAAATTTTTCAAATCTCAATTATAAATTAAAGTATGAGTCCTTAGTAAACTAATTGGAAGCTTCAGGTATGTAGGTGGGATTATTATAAAGTGATTGTTTACCTAGGTCACAGTCCTCTAAACAAATCCAGGTCTTCATCCCATGTGAAAATGTTACTTTATTTGGAAAAGTATACTTTAGGGGTTGTGGCTGAGTCAAGCATCCACCAAACAGAGAATACTTGAATTATACGCATACATCTAAAAAAATCATAAAAGTTTTTAATCAGAGGGCGACAGGAGTTCAGAGAACAGGTGTGTTGTATGATATTTTGTGTTCTGACAAAGCTTGCCTGGAGATCAGAGAGCAGAGCTATGTATTAGTTAATTATAGAGTCCAGGTAGTGGTGGCACACATCTTTAATCCCAGCTCTTGGGAAGAGGAAGTAGGAATATCAGGAGTTCAAGGCCACCCTGGACTACATGAGATTGAACCAGTGTTAAAGGGAAACGGAGCCAGACAGTGGCGGCATATGCCTTTAATCCCAGCACTTGGAAGGTGGAGATAGGAATATACAGTGGAGAGAGACAGAATCTCAGCCATTTAGACTGACGATTCATAGAGTCAGGACACTCCCGTTAGGTCTGCGATGTCATAGAGGTAAGAAGTTTCTAGTGGCTGGCTGCTCTGCTTCTGTGATCTTTCAGCTTTCACCCTGACATACTCTGGGTTTTTATTAAGACTAATTAGGATCGCACTTCACAAGAGCTTGGATATAGGCTTTGAAGACAGAGGACAGCAATGTACTAAAAACGAGGATCAGAATACAGGAACTAGAAAGGGCTTCCAAAAGAGTATAGCCCCACAAACCCATTTCCTGCTCTAACTCCTGACACAGAAGACAACTGGTTCATACACATTTTTATTTTATTTTATTTTATTTTATTTTACAATACCATTCAGTTCTACATATCAGCCATGGATTCCCTTGTTCTCCCCTCTCCCGCCGCCCTCCCCTTCCCTCCAGCCCACCCCCCATTCCCACCTCCTCCAGGGCAAAGCCTCCCCCGAGAACTGAAATCAACCTGGTAGACTCAGTCCAGGCAGGGCCAGTCCCCTCCTCCCAGGCCGAGCCAAGCGACCCTGCATAAGCCCCAGGTTTCAAACAGCCAACTCATGCCCTGAGCACAGGACCCGATCTGGGTCCTGCCTGGATGCCTCCCAAACAGTTCAAGCCAATCAACTGTATCACCCATTCAGAGGGCCTGATCCAGTTGGGGGCCCCTCAGCCATTGGTCCAGAAGGGAAGTTCGGGGGCAGAGGGAGCTGGTTCATACACTTTTAAGTTGTTAAATTTAAAGTTACTTGGTACAAAGCCATGGGAATGAATGCAGTAATCATTTGAAATACCCAGGAAACATCCTTGTTCAACACACGCAGCAACATAATAGGTAGATGTGGAGGGCTACTTCTTCAGACACTAGTATGAATAGTGATTTTTCAATGTGGTTATTAATTGTCTCACTTGTAATGTATACAATAATGGCCACACATTTGGCCACATTTTTCAGTGATTGAAAATAAGTAATTAGTCTAGATTTCCTGTCAAATTGCGATATATTATAAAACATATTTGAAGAGTCTAATGTACGTACCTAGCATTTAAGGATTCCACAGTTTGTGTGTGTGTGTGTGTGTGTGTGTGTGTGTGTGTGTGTGTGTAAATTATATATGTACTTACCTATGTGTGTATATACATATGGTGGAAGAAAGCAATGTTTGTCCTTCACTAATCCCTGCTTTGCATCCAGATCTTCACAGAACTGAAATTTTTTAAAAAGAAGATTAGACTTTTGCTTTCTAATTGAGTTCTTCTCAAGCTTTGCCAAAGGGTAGGATCACCAGCAAGGACGTTTTAAATCCTGTCAATGGCCAGGTCACACAAAAAAAGATAATAAACAAGAAATTCTGGGAATAAGAGTCCAGGGTGGGGGAGGCATGATTAAATATGTCTCCAGAATTTTCTTTTGGGGGGGACAGACTCAGCAGCATCTACCTCTTTTCCTAAAGACTTGATGACATACCCAAGTTGCATTTCACCAACATTTGCCCTGGAGAACCAATGAGTTCATGAAGCTTTCTTATGGAGCAGTGGGTAAGGGTTTACTAACAGGAGTGTGTGTGATCCCAAAGCAGCCACATGGGGAATTCTCTGCTCAGCTATGATGAATGATGGCCTTCCCATAGCTCAAAGTCATGGAGATGGAGACCCCTTCTCCTAGTCATTCCCGGTCTAGATACTCTATCTCCTCCCTGACACCCTGAGACCATGTGCAATTAGGGCAGGATTACACACACTGCTTACGGAGACTGGCTGGATACTCAGCAGAGGGTCCAGTGACCCTCTTCTGTGACAGAACATCAAAGTCAAAGAGCTCAACTGTGTGATCTTTGGTAAGCAGAATCAGATGGTCTTATGAAATGGGGGGTGTTCTGCTTGGAGAGCAATGCTATACAACAAACAAAAAGATGGAATACAAATGAGTGTAATGTAGAAATTTTCACTATATCAATAATACCAGGAATTTCTAGAATAGTTAAAGTGGCATCAGTGTGAGGAGCTACTTAAACTGACCTGCATCTTTACACAAGAAATAAAGTTTTAAAAGTTCAGCATAATGGTGGCCATTGTTTTTTATACTGTTTTGGAATTCTCAAGGACTCTTTTGAATATGACCTCTCCACATGCTTCATGTCTATTGAAAGTGGTCCTTGCTCATGGAGTTCCCCTCAGCTCATGGGTACCCTGTATCTCTTGCCTGCAGAGACAGTGCCTGTGAGTACACAGGATGACAGGATGCTTTTTAGGAGCTCTCTGGAAGTCTGGATGGATACAGGAGGAGTGGAGAAAAGTGAAAGAAGTACACATGGAAAATAGACTCAGTCCCGGTGAGAAAGCCTGTGGGGGTTTGCCTTGTCCTCGGGGCTTGACAAATACTTGAAGTAAAACCTGAAGGCCTATCATTTTAGATGCCTTTGTTAAAAGGTCTTCAAGTTTTTTTTTCCCCCACTCTCATTGAAATCCTACAGCAGTGTCACCTTCATGCTGCCTTATTTCAGTTTTTATGGCTTTTGTGCAGATTCTGATTTGTTTTTTCATATCAATTTGTAGCCCTGAGAAAGTCTTCAGTACACGATGTGGCCTCAAGTGCACTTCAGACGAATCATGCACTCCTGATGCAGGACCTTCCTCACACCCATCAGCATTTCAATTTCACCTTGGCACCCTCTGCTGCAGACACCACAGTGCCACACAGGTAGAACAGTGGATTACAGGATCTTCATGACTAGGTATGATGCCTGGCAATAGTTTCCTCCATGTGTCTTTGTCCTAGCATTTTAGAAGAATCCCTGATTTCTTACATACACTAACAAACACAGTACAATGCAGTGTCTCCTCTCATTGTAATGCAGCAAACCCACTCCAACCCACTCTAAACTGAATATACAGAAAACACAGAGTGTAGAGGCAAGTATGAAAAGAATCTCTCAGCAGTCTATATTGCTATGTACTGGTGAGAAAGTCAACATTTTTTTTTTTTTACTTTCTTACTGTGTCTAGAGTGCATGACTAATCTGCAATGGTAGAGGAGAGGCATTTGGCTCAGGGTGCACAATTCTTTCAAGGTCTGTGACCCCTTTAGGGAAGGTGGCCCACTACAAGAGGCTACAGAGACATGGCTGGATGCAACTGTCGCTCTCACTGATGTAGGGAGCCACCAAGATGCTTGCACACCATGCCTGGAAGATTGGAAGCTCAGCTAAACCTCAGCAGCACATGAAATTCGGAGTAGATTGCAGTGTTCAGCTGAGACTGTTCTGATCCGTCCACTGAGTTTCCTGCCTGTTTAAAGCTATGGCTCACAGCAGTCAGTGGTGTTTACCAGTTGCTTCTCAAATAACAGAAGCCTTAATGTAATGTGTACCTTAACCAAAACATGACTAATTTCCAAAACTTGAGGGCAACAGTCATGTGCAAGAGAGAGAGAGAGAGAGAGAGAGAGAGAGAGAGAGAGAGAGAGAAACTGAGATTTTACTCAGAAAGAGAGAGAGAGAAACTGAGATTTTACTCAGAAGTCACTAAAATCTCTCAACATTTGAAAAAACTTTAGGGGTGGGCTTACTACACCCCTAAATTAAACATTGGCTCTAGTCAGAGCTGAAACTGAGCTAAGTTTGATGATGATCTTCAATAAATTTTATAAAATTCTATACAAAATTTATCTGGATCTATTTATTGTCATGTGATTATATTTTATATAAATATAAATATAGGCATGTTCTTTTCTGTAAAATGGCATTAAGTATACTATACAAATGATACAATAGTTTCCAGAAAGGCAATATATAACACACACACATATAATATGTATATCTCTTTATCTATCTATATAGTAATTATATATCTCTCTCTCTATATATAGATATGTGTGTGTGTGTGTGTGTGTGTGTGTGTGTGTGTGTGTGTGTAGTAATTGTCCTGAGGTTAATTTAAGGGCTGTTCACGCTTTCCAAGCAAGTGTTCTGTGAATTTCTCACAGCATGATAATGAATGCTACAGTTCAGAAAACACAATTTAACAGAGAACTAAGGTATAAGCTCCTGGGATTCTCTAAAGCTCAAACACTTGAGGAAGGAAAGGAAGCAAACTTCCCTTCATTCATTTGCTCATTTAAATGTTATCGAGGCCCTTTGAACACAAGGCATTGAAAGTAGAAAAAAAAAAAACACCAACAACAACAGCAAACAAACAACAACAACAGAAACCACACAAGGCATTGAAACTAAAAAAGAAAACACTACCACCATCACCACCAACAAACAAACAAACAACAACAAAAACACCCACATAGAAATGTGTTCCCTGGTCATTCTGAGACACAGACAGAGGAAGCTGATTAATGGTGTTGTGTGATGCAAATGAATAGCAGCACATGTAAGCACAGGGAACGAGTTCTGTGCACTGACCTAGGAAAAGCAGCATGATGGAGACAAATGCACATCACATGATGAAGGTGTCCTGGAGATGACCTTTGGATTTGGCATATATGATGAATAAAACATGGCGTGATTGTGAGGAGGAAAAGAGCATGTTCCAAGTTTAAAGTGAATTTCCACTATTTTGAAAGTGAATAGTAGAGTGGAATAATGAAAACGAATACAAGGTCAACTGTATCTAAGGATTAAGGAACTCCCGCAAGTAGAGACTGGAGGCCTAAGTAGCAGAAGGAAGGATGGACCACAGGGCACTGAGGTCTGTCCTGACTAGAGCAGCTATAGAGATGCTGCCAGTATTGTTTTACTAAACACCCACACCAGAAGTGGTCAGGGACTTCAAGACCTCCCAAGGTGTGCAAAAAGAGTTCCACCAAACTTGAAGTAGCAATATTCTTCCTGGTTGAGTCAAAAGAGAAACGGTAAGGGTGAATAATATTCTTTGTTTTCAGATGCAAAGAATCCTCAAACACCAAGGCTGAGAACCATCAACTCTCACAGTATGCTGAGAGTGTGGAGTGACTCAAAACGGAGTCAAATGCATCCACTATAACTCACATTTGGTATTTTTGCCAAATGTGTTTAGTGTTCACTTCTCTTCCATGTTTTCCACTCCAGGGTTTGATATAGCATTATATTGTCTGGATTATTAGATTATCAATCATTTTACTATTCAATAAATTAATTGATGAACAATATTGCCATTATAAATTATTCAACATGAAATGTTAGTAATTTGTTTTCTAAAGTGTTCTGGTAACCACTGTAATGAACATCCTGGAAACATTCCTAAACAAACACTTCTGTGTGTGAGAGCTGTCAGGAGAGCATCTCTGTGTCAGGTGAATTGAATCTGGGTCAATGCCTGGGGGCATCTGTCAACAATGACAACAAAATAACAGAAGTTTGATTAATTTCCATTTTATCTAATATGTAACTTAAAAGAGAATTTGATTTAAGTATATATACCAAGCTATTAGCCCCAGTAAGAATTTGATACATTCTCTTTCTTCCCCAAAATGATGAGAAATGAGCTTGACTTTGTAGCTACACACATACGCTATAACATCTTGCATGTCTTTTTCTGTTTGTTCTTTAATGTTATGATCATGTCCTTGTTAACTTCATCAATTTAAACCTTGTCAACAACATGTTTTTAGTTCTCAAGGACTATCTAATTTTTATAGGTCATCAAATTGAGAAATTATTAGTTTTTAGTACTTTGTCATTTTAGAACTGAGAAGTGGCTTAGCAGTTAAAAGCACAGGCTATTCTTCCAGTGAACCTGGATTCGATTCTCAGCCTACACAGCAGATCAGAAGTACCTGTAACTCCAGTCTCAGGACTTAAGCACCCTCTTCTGGCCTCTGAGAGCCCTGCAAGCATGTGGTGCACAGATATACACACAAGTCTCACACACACACACACACACACACACACACACACACACACACACACAATTCTTTTTCAGCTGCACCATTCACAACCACATCCTTTCTAATGCTGACTTTAAGGCATTTGCTTCTTACTAAACAGAGACAGCAAACTATGGTTTAGAAAGATTTTATTTTTAATTATGTATACCTGAGTGTGTGTTAGTAGTGCATGTGTGCATAGGCACCCGCACAGGCCAGAAAACAGTATGGAGTTCCTTGTAGCTGGAGTTACATGCAGCTGGGAGCCTTCTGATGAGTGTGCTAGGAACTGAACACAGGTCATCTGCAAGAGCAGTGTGTGCTCTCTACCTCTGAGTCATCTCTAGCCATCTCTAGCAACCATCTTATTTCTGTCTCTCACATCATGCTATTTTTCTTATTTTGGTCCTACTTTAAACTGGATCGTTCTTCAGTACAGAACAATCTCAGAAGTACTAGGGGCTACTCCTTCAGAACAGATGAACGCCTTGTCAATGAAGAGACATGAACGTCTATAAGGAAATGAACCGATATTCCTTTAGCCTCCATTCATGGGTAAAAGGTGACCCCAAAGCACTGTTAACACCACTGTCATTAACAAATGCCAGAATTTACTAATGAATAATGATCCAAAGTCAGGCAGACATGCCTTCTGCCTCATACTCAGAGTTATAAAATTTCTTCGTTCACTTGTGTTTTTAATGTCTTGCAGGGTAGAAATAGACCAGCAATTTAGCTGAATGAATTCCATGGTGTCCCAATATTTAATTGTGTTCCCACTATATGCTAGAGGTTTCTCAGGATGTTGAATGGACCCTATATGCTTACAACAACCTTAAGTGCCAGATCATGAATTTCTTCAATAATTTATTTCCAATTTTTGTATTTTCAAGGTTGAATGGTCATCCACTAATACAAATGGGTGACAGCAGAACAGGGATTCCACGAGTCTGGAGGATTAAATCGTGTGTGTGTGTGTGTGTGTGTGTGTGTGTGTGTGTGTGTGTGTGTGTACTGTATACATGTGTGAGATATGCGCATGTGTGTGTAAGGGTGTGTTTTACCCTGTGTTCCCTTTTACACATGCATGTAGGCCAAAGGAGAACATCTGGTGTCTTGCTCTCTCACTCTCTACCTTATTCCCTTGAGACAGGGTGTCTCACTGAATCTGGAGCAAATCTGGTGTGAACAAAGCCAGTGAGCCTCCTGCCTCCACCCCTTCCCCGTGACACACACATATACACTACCACCAGTGTGGTGATAGGCATGGTCACACTCAGATTTTGGCTTGTGTGTTGGGATTTCAAACTCAATTCAAATTCAAGTCTTCTTGCATGCACAGCAAGTGCTCTTACCTCCTGAGTCATCCTTCCAGTTCAGAATCAGCCATTTTTAAAGTGGTTAGTACACAGAGGCTGTTCTTCATAAACTCCATGTAATGTATTGGAGCCTAGAATACATTAGAAATTTAATATGCACTTGTGGAGTCTAAATTACTAAATGTAGGGCATTTGATCTTGGATAGTGAAACATTTCTCTAAAAGCATATCTAAAGTCCTGTTTTCTATACTTTCAGCTATTAACAGAATATTATATCATAAGGATTAACTTGATCTATACCTAGCTAAATGTTGGAAGTACATGGTTACAGGTAAGGCGAATACTAGAGGAACTGAACTATGCTCCTTTTTGTGTTTTCAGTACTCAAAATAGTCATATTTTTTCCTTTGGTTCATATTTTCCTTAAGCAATGAGGCAATATCTGCACAGTTGATGAAAATGTAATCAATATCATATAGACTATAATTGGTCAATGTCCCCTGGGAGCTAGAAGATCCTCTGAAAGAAGTTCCCTTGACTTTTGTTGTATCTCTAGTTCAATGATTTTAACTTCCCTTAGAGGAACAAGAGTAAGAGAGGAGATTAGAATTTTTTAAAAGATTTTTGCTATTGATACACGTAATACAATTTTGCAAAGATATTTTGTTCTTAAAGAATTAGTTTATACTTATCTGATAGATAAACTCTTTTATTCTTGCCATTTCCTTTTTTCTTTTATTGAAAACAGATTTTTTTTTTGGTACAGTATGTTGTTATTGTTGCCCCTCCCCCTATGCCTCCCAGGTCTTCCTCACCTCCCTCCCACCCAGATATACACTGTTTCTGTCTCTCATTGGAATACAAACAGGAATCGAAGGAACAGTAACACAATAAAATACAGTTTCTCCTTACTTATTGTACCAGAAAGTCTTAAATGTCCTTTGAAGCCAGGCTGTGACACAGGTTTATCGTCTCAAACGACTTAGGTGTCTATGGTGACAAGCCTGGGCCTGTTGTACAGACTGAGCACAAGGCCAGTCCCAGCACTCAGTGAGGCTCTGTCTCAAAATAAAAAGGAAGAAGATAAGTGAAGGCGGGACTCAGGTGTAGCATGCTTGTGGAGAGACCTGGGCGGGCAGCTACAGCTCTATGAATATTCTGAGTTTCTGAAGAACATTCTGACAGCCACACCGCAGAATGTGTCTCTTTTCAAACTCAGTATTTGGGAGGGGTGAAACTATCAAGGAGTAGCGGATAGGAGGGCTACTGAATGACTTTCAAATGGATAGATAAGCTAAGACTGCTGTTCCCATGACTTGCTCTGTGATTTCTGGATGCAGAGGTCACATTTTCCTCTGTGTTCATTTGTGATTCACCAACAAAGTCTTACATATCTATGGGGCATTTTTATTGAAAAAGCACAGATTTGTCCAATTTTAAAATACACATTAGGAAAACAAAGAATATCTGTATACACACACACACACACACACACATATATGTATGTATGTATGTATGTATATTTGGTTTTTCAAGACAGGGTTTCTCCATATAGTTTTGGTGCCTGTCCTGGATCTCGCTCGGTAGACCAGGCTGGCCTCAAACTCACTGGCTCTGCCTCCCAAGTGCTTGAATTAAAGGCGTGCGCCACCATTGCCCGGCTGTATTTTTTAATTCTACAGAATCAACTTCTTAGATAGCAGAATTCATTTCTGCAAGAAAGGACAAACTATATTAACCTCTTTCCACACTGGCAAAACATTTCCGTGTTGTGGGAACTTGATGTTATAAGGTGGTTAGCGGTGTGGATAGTTTCCATGCAGATCCAAATGGGACTCTGCTACAGTTAGAATTCTGAGTGTCCCTCCAGTGATCCACATGAAGGTGGTCCCCAGCATAGTATCTTCAGAAATGGAAAAATCTTTAAGACTTGGGGCTTAGGTCCCATAGGGCTTGTTGGAAAAGGATCAAGGGATGCCCCTTCCTCTCTCACTTCCATACTTTCTGTCATGAAAATGTACTTTGTCACGATCTCCCACCATGTTGAGCTATTTGTCCTACTAACAGCACCACATGATCACGAGCTGAATCCCCTAAAACGGTAAGCCAACAGGAGCATGTTTCCCTCTTTCAATTGAGTGTCTCAGATACCTGGAAAGCTGGCACACCTTCAAATTACAACAAGTGAACATGGCATAGGTATCATCAGGTACAACCTGGCAGAGAAGACAATGCTCTTGCCACCTTAGGAATGTCTTCTCCAGGATATAACAAGTGGACAGTAGTAGAAGAGCCTGGGATGTATGCTGGGCTGTGAGCAAAGAAGTCTAGGGAGGGTTATTTTCTTTATCTCGGGCCTCAGTGAGGAGTGGAAGGCAGCTCTTAAAAAAGCACTTAAATATCTAGGGCATGCTTACTACTTCCCATATTAAGGAAAATTGTTAAAGTAAAAGACTTATAGGGTATATTTATGTAATGCTCCACGGAAGTGTCCCATGTAGAAATAGATAGCCTTGGTTGCATAGTATGTCTGCTGATAGACTTCTCAGGCCATTTAATACTGCCATAAACAATCTTTTGGTATGTAGTCTGTCCCCCAGATTTACTGGACCACACTTAAGGAGAAAACCCTACATTATACAATATGATAATATTAGATAATCTTGAATTCTTTTTATAACTCTTTTCAGAATGATAATTCATAAAGCAATTCCTCACAATTTTTAATTTCATATCCAGGGAAGGCATGATACAACCAATGCAAGAATATCCTTATTAATTATTAATCTCTTTGGGGGAAATACTGCATTTGAAAAGGAGTAACTTGTGTTGATTGTAATCTCAAAATCAAGGCTTTTTGATTCTATGCCCATGATCTCACCAATATTATATAGATTCTGTATAGAATAATAACCAATATGTGGTTATTTACCTCACATTTTGATTGTCTACCTCACATTCTGCTTTCAAGTGCTTTGTAAACATTCAAAATCTAGCAGTGCAATAAATTATAATTTAGATATATCACTATTACTAGCATTGGTATCAGTGACCTGCCCATAAACTTCCTGAGCTATGTATATGGGTGTGTGTGCATGCATGCACGTGCACACACACACACAGAATGATGTTGCAGGTGACAAATATCAGCTGTCCAAAGTCTGGGAAAGCCTAGGCATGTGCACCTGTATTTTTAATGTGCAAAGAAGAAACTGTTCCTAGGAAAACCAAATTTTCTACTTCACGATCTGCCCTACATTTATTTTCTCCTAAAAGAATGTTGGTTCTCACTGAATTAGTTTTAATATATTTGCAATCTATGTGAGCTCTGTGTGTTTCTGGAGAAAAATGCAAATCCCATCTGAAATCACATTTGGTTATAATTTGAAAGTGTTTTTTCTGACACAACTAGTAAACAAATAAACAAATCAGTTTGATCTGCTGGGCAGACACTGTGGAGAGGGAAGGTGTTTTTATGAACAAAAATGTATTTTCAGTGTGGAAGTTCTCAGGGAAGGTGTGCGTGGAGAATATCTGTGTCCTGTGCATGGCTCTGAGTTTCTTTCATGTAGTTCGTTTCCCTGGCTGTGAGCTGAAAGAGGGTAGAGTGAATCTCAGTGGATCAATTAACAGAGGGACCTGTCCTTCAACAGCAGAAGATCTATTTCGGGATTTGCATATCACTGAAAAAATTACAAAGCTGAGATAAATACAAGCCCGATAATAACTCACTGCAGACTTGGCTCCGGTCCTAGATTTCCTTGGCTGTTTGTCCTAATAAAGTGTCTCCATGGCACTTAGGGCGGGAAGGTTATTAGTAGCTGTCAATCAAAGGAGGGAGTAGGCATCAGCAGGAGGAGTAGGAGAGGAGAGGTGACATTCATCCTCTCTTCTCACTGATATTGGGCATAAAAGTCATTCAGAGCAAGTGGTTAAAAAGGGACAGGTCCCTCTTCATCCCCACGGAAAAAAAGAAAAGCTGCCTTGGTTACCAACAATTTAATAATAAAAGGAAATACATCAATCATCTTTTCTTCTACCTTATTGATGCCTGGACGTCTATTAATTCTGAGGAAATGAAGGACGTCTGAAAGAGATCTTCTTGGGGGACTCTGGACCTAATGTTATTGTTTTTTTCTCTCTTCTTTCACTAAATGCTTATATATCAGTACTGGAGATTAATGAAAAATTTCAACACTATGGGGATGTGTGTGTGTGTGTGTGTGTGTGTGTGTGTGTGTGTGTGTGTGTGTTTTGTGTATGTGTGTGTATGTTCTTGCAGATTTTTCTTACAGCATGTCAAGTAAATGCCTCAGGAAAAAAAATCAAGAACAAAACTAAAACACACTTTTTAAATTCATTTGAAGGCGATAGTTAATTTTTCTTTTTACTTCACCAAGTTTATACTGGGATGTTACCTCTGTAGCAATTAATTGATACTTTAAAGGTCTTTAAATTATTGTACCACTTTCTTAATTAAAGTACATCCAGTGCTTGAGCACATTTCTCTCTATATGCATATTTTCATAAGTAACAGAGTCCATAGAGTGCTAATTGATATCCTGGTCTCCAGACAATACTTTACTAAATGAAATGACAATTATAACCAATTAAAATTCACTTTACATACCACTGCACCTATTTGGTATGTATTATGCATGAAGACCGAGAGTACATTGCCTTCCTGCTTGGGCTTTCTGTGTGCCTCAGAAATTGATGGACAGCTCCGAGATCTTCTTTTTAGCACATCAGCCCTCCTCAAACCAAGGGTCACCAGGGGGCTCATCAGAGATCCTATATTTTGGCGTAACTTTGATTAAATAACTAATAAGAGCTGATATTTGTTGAAGAGAAAGGCTTCTCTCATATGTGCCTAACAAACATCAAAAGAACTTCATCTACAGAGGTATTCTTATGAGGAAGAGTTTAATAGATACAGGGCTGTCTAATTGCTTAGCTTGTCCCCCAGCTCGGAGGTTCAAGTTATCCTACAAAAAGAGAAAAAAAAAAAAACTGCTAGATTTCACTGTAACCTGTTGCTCTATACTTGATTAACGGGAAATTTTCACACTTGTGTACTTTGCCAAGGCCCAGTTAACCTTGAATTGGTATCAAAAGCTAAAACCACATAATGATTGACATACGTGTTACATTTGTCTGCTTATTGAAAAACGCTAATCACCATCTCCTGTCTTTTCACATTTGGAAAATTTCAAATCAGAAATAATCTGTAAACAAAAAAAAAAAAGAAAAGAAAAAGAAAAAGCAAGAAAGAAAATCACAAAAGGAAGGGCAGGAATATAAAGATAAGAATTCTTAGACAAAAAATAATTCTACTTTAAAACTAAGAATCAGCCCCTAGTTTGGAGGAGCACATGTAATTAAGTGGCCAGTTTTTTTTTTTAGGGCGTGACTTCTTTCTGTGCCTTGGTCTTTTCCCATACTGGATATGCTGAGATACATAAAGTGCCAGTGCCAGAGACCATATCCTAGTCCTCTCATGAAATTCATTTTTTACTCACCTATTCATATAGATTTTGCACCAACTAGACTAATTTCTGAGCAACAAGTGGTGCTTTCAATTTTTAAGTACTTCTTATCTAGGTTCTGTGGGCTTATATGACTCAGAGCCATAGACTGTTTACTTACCAATGACTTTGCCAAAGGTTGGAAAGACAGGATAACTGCCGTTTTCTTCTGAAAATATTCCACTTGATGTGCAAAATGTAACAGCGTCTCCTAAGCTATGTTTCTGCTTATTTGGTTGTTTGTTTCTTTAATGAAGAGTCAGATTGATTATTCAAAAAATATACACCTTAAATCTGACCTTAATTTGTAAGATATTTACCTTTTAAAAATGTCTTTGTATTCTTTTTCATGAACCTTGGAGTAAACTTTTAGTAGGACCTAAGATTAAAAAATAATCATTCTAATTTATGGAAGTTTCAATCCATGACATGAGTCTGATAACTATTAATTAGGCTGGCCACCTCAAACATGATATACATGCAATGTGATTTGGGACACATTCTGATTAAATTTTTACCTTCATTTATGAGCAAATGATAATAAATAATCATAAATACACTTGTAATTGGATATATAACATCACAAATTAGATATTTTATCCTTTAATTTTCATATCTTAATAGTCATTCTCCCCTCCCCCTCTGTCCTGTAACTTGACTTCATTATTCCTGCCTCTGAAACAGTGCATTTTATACCCTGAACTGTGGACTTCAACACATCGCCTATTCCAAGCATGCTTAGCTATAAAAAAAATTGAAATCATTCTATTTCAGTCACTTCAACTAAATTTTCCTTTGAAGTAATCTCAATGCTATTAATTACTAAACTCCACATTTTGGTGGCTACATTCCATTTACAGTAAAAATAAATATTTTCCTTAAAATAATAAAGTTGTGACTTTTTATTAATTTTAAATATTAGCAATTTTTTCCTTTTTTGTATAGTGAGCATCACTAAATATTCTCCAGGTGCCAAAATTATCTTACAATATATTTTTATAATTATGAAGATTAAATTGCATTAAGTTTATTATTTTTTTCATTTTGTTTTGGCTTTTTTTTCTTTTTAGAAAAGTTGTTTTGCACAGTAAATGAAGTGCCAATGCAGACAAATGTAACCAACATTAAGCTGGCCAATAGAACTGAGCAAACTGCTAAGGTCATTAATATAATTTGTTTTGGCACTGCTACATCTCCTAATGCTACTCTGGGTAGTTTGCCGGGCACATCAATTTGTTTTCAGCTATTGTGGAATGGGATATCTTGGCTCTCATCCAAAGCACCCTCTCGATTTGCATATCTTTGTTATCATTTCAGGTTCTCAGAACATACTGTGGACTATCACACCATCTGCACCAAGATCCTCACATCCAAACACAAATTAAAAATGAAACTGTAAAATTTGCAAGGAAACAATACAGACCTTTTATCTCATTCTCCCTCTGTTCATTTTCAAAAGAGAAACTTGCTTGTAGCCAAGCATAGCAAAAAAGGCTTTTATTAATTGGACTGGCATCAAGCATGCATACATAAAATTGTTTATTTTTTTCCTATAAAGGGGTTGCCTGACATAAAAGGGTCTTTGAAGATGACATTCAGATTTTGACATTTGCATGATATTGTATAAATATCAGAGGTAGGAGACTTTTCTGACAAACCAGATGGGTCAAAAAAAAAAAAAAAAAA
>CABHPQ010172663.1:0-41390 GCA_902168405.1 Peromyscus aztecus | reverse complement strand
TTGTGGAATACAATCCTAAAATGAACCCGGCATCTTGCAGTTTTGAAAACACCTTCACAGATCTTTTCTTGTTAGATTCTCGGAGCAACCTTATGAGTTGGCACTGTCAAAATTTGGTTCACAAAACAAAACTCAACCAACTAAAAACTCCACAGACGTCATCATACTTCATGGTGAAGGGTAAAAGCTTCCTGTGGAGATTGGGACCGAGACTAGGATGTCTCCTTTGGCCCCTTCTGTTCACCACCATTGCCAGCTGTAGGTGGGGCCAGCGGGCAAGGGAAGGACAGGAATAAAGGCACCTGTAACCACCGCTATGTGGATGGTGTGGTTTTCCTTTGTTGGTGTTTTGGGTTGAACTGGGGGGTCAACCTAGAGACTGGGTGCATGCTGGGTATGTGCTCTACCATCTCCAGTCATAGTTGACAGTCCTAAAGAATTTATCTATCTGAAAAAAATGAATTAGAGCTACTAACTAGGTTCAGCAAAGCTGTACCGGAGAAGAGCAATATCCAGAAGCCAGCTGTGTTTCTCTACGATGGCAATGGACGATCTAGAAGTGGAAATAAGGAAACACTTCCTTGTATTTGCATCAGAAATAATAAGTTGAACAGTTCAAAGACCTAACTGTGATTCTTCCAAGGAAGGGTAGATTTTAAAAATGCATGCTTTTGGATTAAGCAATTTTTTTTTGTTTTGTTTTTTGAGACAGGGTTTCTCTGTGTAGTTTTGGTGCCTGTCCTGGAACTCACTCTGTAGCCCAAGCTGGCCTGGAACTCACTGAGATCCACTTGCCTCTGCCTCTCGAGTGCTGGGATTAAAGGCGTGCGCCACCACTGCCTGGCCTGCAATGTTTTTTTTTAAGATGTGATACAAAAGCATAAGCAATCAGGAAAAATAGGATTTTATCAAAATTGAAAATTTCATATGTCAAAGGAGATGATTAAGAAAGTGAAGATACTGGGCTACCAACTGAGTTCCAGGAAAAGGCGCAAAGCTACACAAAGAAACCCTGTCTTGAAAAAAAAAAAAAAAAAAAAAAGAAAAGAAAAGAAAGTGAAGATAACCTCCAGAATAGGGAATGCATTTGTAAATGAGATATCTGGTTAGCACATATGAGAAGATTGAAGACATATGTTCATATGTAAACTTGGGTGTAGAGCCAGGCATGGAGGTGCACACCGTAATCTTGCCACTCCAAAACTGAGGCAGGAGAATCACAGGGTAGAGATCACAGTTGGCTGTGTAGCAAGGCCCTGTCTCAACAAACAAACAAACAAACAAAACCCCCAAATTCCACATAACTCTTCTGCTTGGATGTTCAGGACAGCATTATTCTTAAAACTCCTAGATGGAAACAACCTGAATGTTCATTGAAGATGAAATGATAAACAAATGTGGTCTGTCCATATGATGGGATATAGCTCAGTTGTAGAAAATAATGAAGTATAGATGATATATATGTGCTCCAACCTGGTTGGACCTTGAAAACATTGCACTAAGAGGAATAGGCCAGACACAGAGCACAAACACCATATGATTGTGTTTCCATAGTTGGCTTCTTTTACTCAACATTACATTTTTGAAGTTCACCGTGTATATATCTGTCAGAACACGGCCCAAGAATGAAGTAGTGTGAGGAGAATTCTGAGTGCTTGTGAGAAAAACCCCAAGAAAACAGTCTTGTGACCTCAGTTTCTTCAAAACATGGAATTGTTCGTGGAATGTGTTTTCATGCTCCTCCCAGGTGTTGTGGATAGGGGTGGGTTTACTTCAGATTACTCACTGTTGCTTGCTGCTGTTATAATAGTAAATGTTTACACAAGTGCATGCACAGCTTGTCCTTGTGACTGGATACAGCTTGAACTTACGAGAATGTAACTCAGGTGATTTTTCTTGACCCTTGGAGTATTAATTGTCTGATGCTCGGAATAAAGTTGGCTATTGCATGAGGCTTTAATCCATCTCACTGACTGGCTCCATTCTCCCAGGCCCCACTGCCTTTAGAACAGTAAACATATACCAATGATTAATTCTCTCTAATTGCTAGTAGTATTTCATTTTATGACTATGACACAGTTGTTTGCCCACTCATCTTCTGGAGGACTTTTGTGATGCTTCCAGTTTTGTCTATCGTGAATACAGATGCTATGAACCTTTATGTTTAGTGTCTGTGTGGACATAAGTATTCAGTTTCTTGGCCAAAGACCTGGGGTTGCATTTGCTAGGCCACATGAACTCTCTGAAACTGCTTCATACAGTTGCCAGTATTTGATGTGTTGTCAGCCTTTGATGTTCCTGTTTTCTGGCATGGGTTTCCCCAGAAAGACCAAATTGAAAGTTTTTTAGAATTTAAATTTATAAAAGAATCTCAAGATCATGATGGGGAAACCTACAGAGACAATCAAACCAAACTAGTGGGAACTCGTGAACTTTAGACCAACAGCTGTGGAGTTTCCATGGGACTGGACTAGGGCCTCTGCACAAGGGAGACAGTTGTGTAACTTGATCTGCTTAAGGGGCCCCCTGGCAGTAGGATCAGGATCCATCCCTGGTGCATGAGCTGGCTTTTTGGGCCCACTACCTATGGTGGGACATCTTATACAGCCTTGATGCAGGGGGAGGGGCTTGGACCTGCCTCAACTGAATGTACCAGGCTCCGATGACTACCCATGGGAAGCCATACCTTGTTGGAGGAGGGAATGGGGGGTGGGTTGGGGAGGGGGAAGGCTGGAGGGGCAGGAGAAGGGAAGAGAGGGGGATCTGTGGTCGGTGTGTAAAATGAATAAAAGTTCCTTAATTAAAAAAAAGAAGAATCTTGAGGACTTGATGTCAATAGGTTCCACTCATGGGCAGAGTGTTTGTCTGAGTTAGGGAATGCCAAGGATATTCCAAGAGACTTTTGAAAATAATTGGCACACCATGCTTCCCACCCCCTACCCCATCATTTCTAGTACCCTACATCTTCAGAATTTTTTTAAAAAACAAATTACATTTCTTTATGTCTGGGGTTGTGGGGTGGGGAGGTGTCTGCATGTACCATGGCCTGCATGTGGACAAGCTGTCTCAAGAACAACAACAAAACAAAACCCCAAAGCAAGCATGCTTTTTTTTTTTTTTTTTTTTTTTTTTAAGCAGAAAATATGGTAGGAGTTTATAGCATTGGAGGTTCTGTAGCCCTGCAGGTGGGCATTTATGATGACATCTCTGTTGCTCTGGACCAATCACATCCCTTGAAACTATCTGCAGCGTTAGTGATCAGGCACTTGTGGCACTTGAAATGTGGGTATTGGTACTCTAAAATGGAGTTCTAATTTTCATTAACGTTACCAGTTGTACGTCTGGGGGTCACCTTGTTGAAAAGTGAAGGCTTCCCTTTGTCTTTCTCTGAGACAGTCTCACGTTGAAACGGTCTGGGGAGAAACTTGTGGTCGTCTTCTTCCTGCCTCAGCTACCCCAGTGCTTGGATCACAGATGTGAGCACCCCACCCCTCACCCCTCAAACACACACACACATAGTGCAAGTGCAATTCTAAACCATTCCTTTTTCAGAAATGATCCTCTAGGAGAAACAATTGAGTGGGGCTTGTCATCTGGCCTGGCCCTGGGGCAAGTTTCTATATTTTGCTCTCCTCTTTCCTGTGGGAATATGCGCGTCTCTGGAGAAACGTAACCGAGGCCTGAGGCGCCAGAGGAAGGGCGGTGTGTTTCTAAGGGTTATAGCCAGGGTAGGAGCGGCTGTTGGGCGACGGGCCCTTTCCAGTCTGCTAGCACACTGTCTTTCTTTTCAGTCCCTTTCTTTCGGGAGAGGGTCTCGTGTGGCCCAGGCTGGACTTTAAGTCCCTACGTCGCTGAGGACTATCTGAAACTCCTGATCTTCCTGTCTCCAGCTCTCGAGTGCTAAGATCACAGGAGAGTGTTACCACTCGCTGCCTCATATGTGTTTTTCTCTGCTTATTTTGCTGTACTGTTATTTGATTTAAAAGTTGACTTGAGTAATCCATTTTCTTCAGGGAACCGTTACACAAGAGTGTGTTATTTAAATTCCCAAACTTAAATACTGTCCAGAGAAATCTTGCTTAAGTGCCCCCTTCCACACACTTTTTTTTTTTTTGAAGAGAAGCAAATTCTCTGTAGTTTCAAGCTTCTGGAATAACCAATGGCATAATTACTTACACCGTTCTTCCCTTTGGTTTGTTAACATTCTCTCTCTCTCTCTCTCTCTCTCTTTTGGTTTTTCGAGACAGGGTTTCTCTGTGTAGCCTTGCCCCTTTCCTGGAACTCACTCTGTAGCCCAGGCTGGCCTTGAACTCACAGAGATCCGCCTGCCTCTGCCTCCTCAGTGCTGGGATTAAAGGCGTGCGCCACCACCGCCCAGCTCTCAAATAGCGAGCGGTCCACAGTGGTCTGTAATGTTTGGGAATTTAAGTTGTTACAATGAAGACATTTCTATATCCTTAAACAGTTTTGTGTTCCAGTAACTCAAACAGCTCAAGTTAATAAAACTACCCATCACTGATTGTGATTTCATGTCTAAAAGGCTGTAGGTCTGTAGTGGTTGGCTTTTATTATTGTTCCCTAGAGGCAAAGCCAGTGTTAGAAAAATCGTGGAATTTTCCCTTGGCACTTCTGTGGTAAGTAGACAACTCCACTATTTATAGGGACTTACACTTTGTTTAAAAATGAGATCCCCTGCTTGGCTTACCATAAACACAGATGCTTCTGGGTTCTAATAGGGAGGCCTTTCAGTCATAGCATCTGTTTCAATTGGCCAGCCAGGTGCTATCTGCAGATCCCCACCCCACTCCTTATTAAAGGACACGGACAGTTAAACAGGTTACGTTTTGTAAAGTTTGTGTTGTGTTGGCTTTATCAGTTGTGTAATTTTTGTTCTATTTATTGTTTTGCTTTTCCATTTGTTTGTATCTGTGTATGGTGCACGTTTGTATATGCATGTTTCTGCATGTGTGTAGGTGCATATGTTTGTGTGTGCACATGTGTTCTGCATGTACATGTAAAGCAGGAGGATTAGGTCAAGATTCATCTTCAGTTGCTCTTCCTCTTTATCCATTGAGGTAGCAGCTCTCAGCCAAACTCAGCTCCCAGATATGGCTAGACGCTGTAACCAGTTTTCTCCGGGGAGCTCCTGTCCCCATCTCCCGAGCGATCTTCCTAGCCCCAAGCTGTGTAACTTTGAACTGTTAAGTCGTTTGAGTCTGATTATGTCATATCCTAAATGACCTTGTGCTGTGTACACTTGTTCTTTGGGCAGTTTAAAATGCAGTTGAAACAGGTTTGTATTAATCTATAATATTTCAAAAGCACTCACTGTGTGCCAGGCCCAGGAGCAGTAACCAGGAAGGACAGACATATTCTTAAGACTTGCCCTACGTATGATTCTGGTGTGCAGGAAGACCATAAGGACATATCCAGGGCTTCTGGTTACCTTTCATCAGTTTAGATGGGAGGGGCAGCTGTCCAGGATGTCTCCTGGAATAAGTATTGTCTTCTCTGGGAATTGTGGAGTGTATAGGAACTGGCCAAGTAAGGGATGCGAGTTTAGGGGGAATATCATAAAAGGAAGAAACTTGAAGGTGAAGAGACTGTGGGAAGATAGAAAACTTTAAATAGCTTGATGTGTTTTTGACGGCCGGCTGGTCAAGGTGTGACCTTAAGCAAAAGGCTGTTTCATTTGGAAGGTGAACTTGTAACCTTCACTCTGTTCAGGTCATGGGAAATCAGTGATTTCCAAACATTTGATCACGAATCCCACACATAAAAAGTGTTTATATAACTCCAGTATGTCCATGTTGTGTATTCACTGATGATGTACTAAGATTTTATATACATAGTGAAACAGATAGAAAAGAATAAGCAAGCTAATGATCAAATGTATAATCTCATATTTTTACTTTACTAGTAACTCATAAAATGGTGAGCCATTGTTCTTTGAAATCTTTTGTTTGTTTGTTTTGTTTTGTTTTGAGACAGAATTTCTCTGTGTAACAGCTCTGGCTGTCCTGGAACTCGATCTGTAGACCAGGCTGGCCTTGAACTCACAGAGATCCTGCCTCTGCCTCCGAGTGCTGGATTGAAGAAGGACATTACCACCATCTGGCTGTTCTTTAAGATCTTGCTTAAATGTTTTTCAATACATCTGTTCAAAGGCCTGTTCCTAAATTTAGCTTATTTTGACACTCCATTTTAGTGGCAATCAAAGCCTAGATCAAAGTAAGGGAATTTGGCTGCACTTTTGAAATTATGATAGTCTGTTTTTTGTTTTTTTTTAAATCAAACTAATCACCATTTATGGAAATGTTTTCCTGAAATGTGGCTAGTACATTTCCATCTGTCTACTTGTTTTTCTGCAAATTAATCAAAATGCATTACACTTTTCACAGTGCTAATAAATGTGTTCAGAAAAACCCCTGAAAGCCGCCAGGTGGATGATTGTCTTAGAAGCTATTCTGTTCTGTTCTGTTCCTGGCTTTAAAACATACACACACGAGTTTGGAGTTTGTTTTTAGGTTGGATATATTCATGGGCGCGGAGGTCGAGAATAATTTCAGGAGTCTGTTCTCTTCTTCCTGTGCAGGTCCGAGGGATCAAACTCAGGTTGCCAGGCTTTGCAGCCAGTGCCTTCACGGTTCATTCTGAAGATGCTCTTTTCAATAGTGCAGTCACTTAGCAATAGCACTGTTTGCAGATATCTATTTTTGAAATGCAATATTCATTAGAACAATGTATTTTTTTTCCATTTTGGAAAACATTTTTATTTTATGGGGAGGTGCAGGGCAAGTTTTTGTCTATATAGTATCTTTTTGGTAATGTGCTTCTGTACTCTCTTTAGAAATAGTTATCATGTTTGAAGCACTCATTTTTTATAAAATAATTACGTAACTTGTTTCTGTTTCGGAAACCCTTTTTGTTTTGTTTTGTTTTTGAGACGAGGTCTTACTGTGCTTTAGGCTGCCTGGAACTCACTGTGATGTCCAAGCTGGCCTGAAAGCTGTAGTCTTCCTGCCTTAGCCTCAAGACAGCTGCCATTACCGATGTGCACCAACACCTTAAGCTCTTTTAAGTATTTTGTAATTACCAGTAATCCCTGTATGATCTTTAAAAAGGAAGAAAAGAAAAGACCGGCTGGAGCAATAGCTCGGTAGTTGTGAGCTCTTGCTGATCTTGACAGGACCAGTCTAGTTTCCAGCACCCACACTGAGTGGCTCACAACTGACCCTGACTCGAGCTACAGGGGATCTGACACTCTGTCCTGGCCCCCTTAGGTACCCACAACACATGGCATATGTCCCACAAACTATAAAATAGTTTTTAAAAAGGAAATCTTTTGATAGCTACTTCCTCTGTCCATGTGGAGTGTAGGAAAGATTCAATGTTGTAAAGACCTTGTTTACATAAAATTGATCTCAACAACATCCTGCACGCCTCTTTGGTTATGACCAACCTGTGAATAAGGCAGTAACTGCAGTGTTTTTCTGCACTTCAAGACTTTGTGTCTCTTCTAGGAAAACAAAAATCATTATTTAGAAGATTGTTTAGCTAGTAGGTATTGACTAAAAAGGCCATTGGTTGCTGTTTCTTTGTGGGTACATCTTATAGTTATTTTGTTGAGAAATGTTTGGAAGGTTTTTTTTGTGGTTTTGTTTTTGTTTTATTTTCTCTTTCGAGACAGGGTCTTGCTTTGTAGTCCAGGCTAGCCTCAAACTTGCAGTAATCTTCCTGCTTCAGGCTGGAAGATGATTTTCTTTCATCTATAGGAAATACAATTCATAGCCACTTGGGATCTCTTATAAAAAGATGTTTTCATGACACCTTTTATCAAATTTACTACCTGACTTTATTTCATTTTACCAGTCATGATTCTTTTCTGTGAAAGAGATAGAAAATCAATTCAAATAAGCTTGAGCAAAAAAAGAATGTATTGGTCCTACGCAATAGCCTTTGACTTGGTTGTCGGGTCTGTGTTTCCAAGTGTGTATTCCCCGTCTGTGGCCCATGCTTTCTCCAGGACACTGTTGTCATTTAAAGTGGAAAGTCTTCATGTAGTAGTGTGTCAAGGAAGAGTGCTTTCTTCTAGTGCCATGGGGGAGAGAAGATAGGCGTGTGTGTGTATCTGCAGTCACACAAGCCGCAGGGAATGAGAGATGGACAGCTTCCCAAATGAAGGGCTTGCTGCCACCCAGGAGGAAGAAAGGCAGGAGTCAGGACAGAGGAATGCTCACTGCGGCGCTTATGGTGATGGAGAGTAAAGAGCAGGAGGCATGCCATGTTCTTTCAGGTTAGAAAACGTGACTTAATCTTGTGTTTCTGATCTTACAGAGTATGCAAGCTGCGAGATGCCCTACTGATGAACTGTCTTTAAGTAACTGTGCAGTTGTGAACGAGAAGGATTACCAGTCTGGCCAGTGAGTAGCCATATTACTTGATTCTTTGAACTTGCTAAGATTTGTTACACAAACTTCCAAAGACTCATTGTAGGGAAACTTTGGGGAAGTACCTTTTTTTATTACTCTTGCAGAGTTGGAAAATGGATATGAGAGTTATATATTTCAGTCATTACTATGTCAAGCCTTGATACAGTATACATACTACATAGAACCTCTTTAGAAGCTGATTTTCTTAGCATAGACACACTTGGTACAGGGGTCACATAGCGTGGTTGGTAGTCATCTTGCTCTGAAGTCACATTGTTCAAGTTTGGTCCTCGTTCTGACAGTCACAAACTGGTGACCACAGATAGGCATTTGCCGTCTTTGTGTTCCTGTGTCCTGATCTATAAAATGGGGAGTTGTAGGAATAACTTACTCCAGTATAACATTTACACTGGTGCCCGGCATGTCAGCAACCCTTCCATAATTTTCACTAGTGTGGTCATTGCTACTGTGGTAATGGAAGAGGTGTAAAAGTTGAAGATTTACAAAACCCTCAGATCTTCAAAGGAATTTTTATCATAATTTATCCTAACTGATTCAATCTCCTACTGACCTTCCAAAGGCTCTTGGTAAGTTCAGTGCCATCTACATCAAAAGGCTCTCTGGGGTCTTCAGGAATTAGCCACAGCATGAACAGGAGATGGTAGCAAACATTCTCTGATGCCAAACTGAAGATAAGATTTTCAACAAATGGACTGAAGTGGCAGTGACCAATGAGAGAGTTTTATGGAGTTCTTTCACATAAACTTTCCACTTAAAATATAGTAGATATAAGGGACTTATGTTTTAGCAGCAAAGCAGTATATGTAAATACTAACTATAACATTAAAAAGTATAACATTGTAAAAAAGCTACCTGTTGAAAGATAGTGGGTTTGGGGGTGACACATGGCATGGTGTATGCCTGGCGTGTGTAGGCTCTTGGCATGGTGTATGCCTGGTGTGTGTAGGCTTTTCTGCAGCTGTTCCCCATCCCCAACGTCCTTTATATACAAAAGATAGTGCTGGCCCATAACAAAATTTGAAGAGTCTATCTCAAAGGACTCATTAGTTTCCTGGGGTAGAAGATTATCATGAGATGAATTTATGTAATATATATATTGTGGATAATGTCTGATGACTTATGAATTGGTTCAGAGTTCTTAGAAATTTTGACATCTGTATGAAAGTTGATGTATTTGAGGAAATTTTCATTTTTAATAGCTATTATATATTGCTATCATAAATGCTCAAGCTTTGAGAGTCTGATGAAAGATTTAATAAACAACCTTAAAAACTAACAGCTGTATCATCTATATCCTAGTTCATCTACCTTTGGTTCTCCTACATTTATTTTATTGGGATATGTGAAATTACCCTCAGGAAAGGAAATTCATCTTTCTTTTACTTAATAAGAAGGACTCTGAATCGCTGCTTCAGTTCCCTGTAAAGTGGAAACATCATGAAGTTGATGCTTTGAACTGAATGTGTTTAGCTGGATTTGTATAGCAAGGTGTCTTTATGTCTAGAAGACATTTTGAGTTACAGTTTCTGGGAACTAAGTTTGCGGTTTTCTATCAGGACGCTCATGTGATGCCATGTTTCCACCTGTGTGTGGGAAGAACACATGTAGAAGACATGTTCTTATTGATTTCGAGTCCTGATTGTGCTCTTGTCTTTTAGGCATGTGATTGTGAGGACGTCTCCCAATCACAAATACATATTTACACTGAGGACTCACCCATCAGTGGTTCCAGGAAGCATTGCATTCAGCTTGCCTCAGGTAACAAATGACAGCGCGTTTTCTTATAGCCTGAAAGTTGCAGCAGAGTCCATTCATTCTAAGCAAGCATTGCCCTGTAACTGTATTGACTCATACTGAAGAAAAACACCTAGATGTTACATAAAGAGTTTAAAGATACATTTTTCTTTGAAAAAGTGTTTATTTATTTTGTTTCGGGGAGGGCACAGGTGCCACAGTGGAGGTCAGAGAAGAGCTCTATCATGTGAGTCCTGGGTCTCAAGTTCATGTCACTAGATTTGACGGCTGACACTTGAACCCCCTGAACCTTCTCAAAGGCCCTAAAGATACATTCCTAATTGTCAATTGTTTGCAGCAATACCTTTGTATTGTCTTAATTTTTCTTCTAATTAAAAAAAAACAACTCTGAAGTAATATCAGTTAGCTCTTGGAAAAGGTGTGATGTTCTTTTGATGCTGAATCCCAGGGTAACAGAAAATAACACTTTTTTTATAAATCGACATCTAATAATAGAGCTTTTATAAGAATTTATTTAACTTTATTTTATGTGCATTGGTATGAAGGTGTCTGATTCCCTGGAACTGGAGTTACAGACAGTTGTGAGCCTTCATGTGTGTGTGCTGGGAATTGAACTCCATCCTCTGGAGGAACAGCCAGTGGTCTTAACCGCTGAACCATCTCTCCAGCCCCTGACAGAGGTTTTATAGTGCTGTAGTGTCAGACCTAGCCTGCAAAGAGTAGTTGTTTAGATTACTACCTAACTTTCTGGGCTTCTCTAGAGCTGGGAAGACGGTGCATGTAACAGTGGGCAGAGTGTGAGGAATCCACAGTCAGGTTTAACTAGCATCATTAAGTGTCATCTTGGCCAGATAGAAGGTGGTGTTTTATGGCGGTTATTTTAGGGGAGGTGGGGCAGAGGAGGGAATGTGACCTGTGGGAAAGAAGTTGAAAGGGGAGCACTCACTGCACATGTTCATAGTGTAGCACCTTTTTAATCACCTGCCCCAGAATCTACTGGGGTCACACCAGTAGGCAAGCTGTGAGTTTTCAGCCATAAGTTATTGAGTAAAGATATTGCTAGCAGTCCATGGAGTCTGCTTAATGGGCAAAGGAATTTATTAGAGAAGGGAAACTCACGATACAGAACAGAGGAATTATTGCAGGGTCCTGGAAGGCTGAGGCACAGTCCCATGCTGTTCTTTCGCCTGGTCTGTCTCCAGCATCCAAAACCACGAGGGAGCGAAGAGAGTGCAGTGTACCTGCATCCCAGGTCTTAAGGGTCCCGAGCGGCCACACCCCAGGGGCATGTACTTCAAGGTCATAGGCTGGTGTAACAGTTACCTGCTACCTCACTAGGGGCGTCATAGCTAGAACAGCTACCCACTACATCAAGTTCTTTTTCTCAGCAGTCTATGGAATGTTCTCAGTAATAGCTGATTTTAAATCTGTGTCAAGCTAGCCCTTGAATTCCCACCTGCATGCATTCTGTCTTGCCTCTTGCCAATGTAGTCAAGACTAGGGACTGGCTTTAAGTGCCTGAAAATATTTTGGGCAGACCGCACAGGGTAGTCCTGACCAGATCATGATTTGAGTCCCAGCTTAAGTTTCAGTGTGGATCATCTGACTAGTTTTAGTTTAATTTCGTGAATTAAATTTGTATTTGTGGTATTCTAACAAGTCATGCAAAACTATCGGCAGCCGTGCACTTAATATGGAACAGCTGCCAGAGTGAAGACGGTGAGGTATGTTACATCATGCAGAGCTTTCCACACCGGCCAGCTTTGCTCTAGAGGGGCACTCCGGGCACACACTGAGAAGGATTCCAAGTTCCAGGCTAGCCTGGGCTATGTAGTGGAACCCTGTCTCAAACATCATCAACAACAATAAAACCCAAATCCCCAAAACAAAAAAGTCGAGCTTTGAAAATTTCTATAAGGTCTAATGTACATTCATTTTTGGGTTATCTGTTAAAAAAGGAACCACAATTTGGTTAGCTTAAAAATAATAGAAATTTTAAACAATATAAAAATTGTTAAAAAAGAAAACAAAAATAGATAAAAATGAAAAAATATCATTCTCTCATAGTCCTGAAAGCTAGGAACTTGAAAAGGCATCACGGAGGCAAGCTGCCTCAGGGCTCTGGGAAGGCTGACAGAGCCCAGCCGGTGATGGTGTTGGCAGCCCCTGACTGGCTTCACTTCAGTTTCTACCTCTGTCGTCACAGACATTCTCCTTGTGTCCCTAGTCACGTTGGCTCAGGGCTTATCCTCATGTAGTCTGCAAAGACCCTAATTCTAAATACTGTGGGACCCACAGGTCCTGGGGGCTAAAGACTGGCATTTGGAGTGTGGGGTTACAGTTCAGCACGTAACAACACACTGTATCTGGGCTTTAAAGCGTCTTCCTGATATTCATGGCTATTCATCTTTTCTTTATTTCTCTGATTCTGATTGACTTGATTTTAATTTGTTTTTTTTTCTCTCATTTATTTTATAGCGAAAATGGGCTGGACTTTCTATTGGGCAGGAAATAGAAGGTAGGTGGCATTTTTTAGCTATCTAAAGCTGGGTTTCCGTATTTTTCTCACAGTTATTAAGATCTGTATAGTTACTGACTGTTGGGCCTTAACCACTCATCCCGTCAGAGCACCAGTGACAGCTGTGCAAACAGAGCAAAGGCGTGCTGCCTGTGGCCCTTCCTCTTCTCTCAATAGAGTGTGTCCTACGATCGGTACAGTTCATCAGCTTTCCACCTGGTTACTAGAGCTCGAGCTCGGGCCCTCGTGCTTATAGGGCAGGCGTTTTACCAGCTGAGCTGTCTCCCTGGCCCCCGATCATTTTTATCTTTAAAAAAAGTCTTACTTTTCCTGTCTTCGTTCACAGAATCTTAGTCAGTTCATTTGAACTTACTCTCTCGTGAGTCATTTCATTGCCTTCCTCATACTTACTTCTGTTCTCAGTTTTAGTTTCCTGATTTAGTTGTGAGGAGGCTGGTGGAGCTCAGTGGGTGCTTGCCTCATGTAGTGACTTGCCCTCTATTGCTGCAATAAAGATGACCAAAAGCAACTTGGGGAGGGAAGGGTTTGTTTGGCTTACACATTGCTGTCACAGTCCATCCTTGGCGGGAGCCAAGGTGGAAAGTCAAGCAGGGCAGGAACCTGGAGGCAGGAACCAGAGCAGAGATCACCGAGGAATACTACCTACAGGCTTGCTCTCCATGGCTCTCTAAGCTTGATTTCTTATACAATCCAGGACTATCTGCCTGGCGGTGGCACTGCCCAGAGTGGGCTGGACCCTCCCACATCAATCATTAGGCAAGAAAATGCCCCATAGATTTGCCTACGGGCCAGTCTAATGGAGGCACTTCCTCAGTGAGGTCCCTCCTCCCAGATTACTGTAGTTTCTGTCAGGTTGACAATAACTGACTGGCTCACCTGGCATGCATGTGCATATGGCCCTATATTGGATCCCCAGAGCATAAAAAGCAAATAAGAAGAAACAAAACCACAGGTTGGAAAGATGGGTTAGTGCTCATGAACACAGGAGGACCAGGAGTTTGGATCCCCAGCACCCACATAAATGTTGGATGGGTGTGGTAGCCTACTCATAATCCCAGCATTTGGGAGGAGGAGACGGTAGAGTGAGCTGGCTAGCTAGACCAGCAGAATCAGTAAGCTCCAGGTATAACAAGACTCTGCCTCAATTATATAGAGTGGAAATCTATGAAGGTAGGTTTTCACATATATGTGCATGCCCGTGCGGGCCCCCCCACCCCATGCTCAGACCATATATACACATCACATATACACACACGTGCAAAAACAAATAACAAAAAAAAAACCCAAAGATTTGTCTAAGGATAGATGATTTAAATTATGATGTGTTTTGTGTGTGTGTGTATGTGTGTGTTTTGTTTTCTATTTCATGGATAAACGTTTGGGGGAAGATATTCCACAATTGAAATGTGGTATTTTGTTATATGTTGCTTTCTTTTTATAGTGACTTTGCAAGCAAGTATCTTTCTTGTGGTTTATGGGTAATATTATTGGTCTAGGAACATTCTTTTCTGTTACTATGGAGAAGTACAGTCTTCACTGTGGATAACTTTTGAGGTGGAAGGGAAAGGTTGGTTGACATGGCCTGTTTCTCTGTTGGTTTTATATGATCTTTAATTTTCTTTTCTAATTGCCTTTTTTAAAAAAGATTATATTTGTTTTTATTTTATATACACTGATGTCTTGCCTGCATGTATGTCTGTGTGAGAGTGTCGGACCCACTGGAGTTACAGACAGTTGTGAGCTGCCATGTGGGGGCTGGGTATTGAACCCAGGTCCTCTGGAAGAGCAGCCAGTGCTCTTATCCTCTCAGCCATCTTTCCAGCCCCTTTAACTGCCTTTTTTTCTCCACTGCCACATTTCTCAAAGCACCAGCCTTTCTTTATCTGATCCTTCAAAGTAATTGATGTTGGGGCTGGAGAGATGGCTCAGTGGTTAAGGGCACAGGCTTCTCTTTCATAGGACCCAGGTTTAGTTCACAGTACCCAAATAGAGGCTCACAGCCCTCTGTAATCTAGTCCCAGGGGATCTGATGCCCTCTTCTGGCCCTCAAGGGCCATAAAGGCAAAATACCTATATGCACATTAAAATTAAAATAAGGAAACAATTGGGCTGGAGAAATGGTTCAGCTGTTAAAGGCTAGGCTCAAAACCAAAATATTTTTTAAAAAAGGAAAAAAGATTGATGTTGCTACCTCTAGTCTTACTTTCAAGTAATTTCTCTGTATCTAGAGCTGTAGACTGCCACGTCCCCTGTCTGTCTATCTGTCTGTCCATCTATCTTTCTGTCTTGAGACAGTCTCACTATATAGCCTTCACTGGCTGGAATTCTCTATGTAGACTAGGCTGGCCTCAAACTCACAGAGATCCTCTTGTTTTTGCCTTCTGAATGCTGGGATTAAAATCACATACCACCATGCGTAGCTGAATTCCACATCTTTGCATTACTGTCACTTGGTGCTATATTTATCTTTTGGGGGGGATGTTTTTGCTTGGGTTTTATCTGTGGTCATCCCTCCCACCCTCCTTTTCTGCTCCCCCCTTCCCACAGTGGCAGGTCTGTATACTCATCTCTCTTTTCAAGTAATTCGGTTTTCATGGTGTTGTGTGACTGGGGACTGTGTGTGGTATGACTGTCCTCCTCATTGCCATCATGGGCCACTGTTACCTGTCAGCCCAGCGCTTTTGAGGATGTTCTCAGATTTAGTAGCTTTAAAGTGGATCAAAGAAGATAGCATTTGAGAGAAGTTGGCTAAGTGGTAGCACACTGGTCATCTCTCTCAGCAGAGTGACAGCAAAGGACTGTGGGAGAATCCCAGTGGGAGTGTTTGCCTAGAAACACGACAACTTCCTTTTTTTCTGAGTTGGAGGGAAGGTAAGCATTTCGGTTACCTTTGGTTGGCTCTTTAGTTATTGTGGAATCAGTAAGAGAGATGAGGAAAATGGGGTGAAAATGAAGGGGCTGAGTTTAGAATCAGATGGAGAGGAATGCATAGTCAGTACTTTCCAGACTAGCCTAAAAGGATTGCCTGGAAGGTTTCTTTTTAAAAACAGTTTCACAGGCTCTTGGGGGATTCATGTGTCTGTGTTTTTGACAGTCACCTTTAAGTGGTTCTTCTCAGGAACATTTTGGGAAACACTGACATAAGTGATTCCCTTAACTATCACCTCTTCACCTGAAGCATCACGCCGAGCTGGGAAAGCGGAGGAGTTGGCACCAAAGCGAAGTAGGTCAGTGCGTGAAGCCAGGGTTCCCTGTTCGGCAGAGAGAAAGCAAGTACTTGGTGAATAATGAGGGTGCGTTTGAATGTGGGACCAGCTTCTAGTTTCCTTACATTTATTTGTTGAAATAGAAGGACAAGACTGTTTGTAATTTAATTTCAAAAAGACTTATTTTTTGTGTATGTGTGTGTGTGTCTGCATGACTTTGTGAGTATATGTTCACCTACATGCATGCTGGTGCCTTTAGAGGCCAAGGGCATTGGATGCCCTTGGAACTGGAGTTCCAAGCAATTGTGAGCTGCCCTGTGTGGATGCTAGGAACTAAACCCAGGTATTTGCCTTAACCTCTGAGCTGTCTCTCCAGCCCTTTAACTTAATATAATATCTTATATAATTTAATATTATGATTAATTAATGTAATATGAAATTATATATAACTATTTAATTTAAATATATAATTTAATATAATTGTTTCCTGTTTGAAAGGGTATATGTGGCGGTCTGGATGTCAGTGGCCCCCATAGGCTCATGTATTTGAATGCTTGATCCTCAGTTGGTGAACTGTTGGAGAAGGATTAAGAGGTGTGGCCTTGTAGGAGAAGGTGTGTCACTGGGGGCTAGCTTTGAGGTTTTAAAAGCCTATGCCATTCCCAGTTACCTTTCTCTCTGCCTTGTGTTTATGGACCAGGATGTAAGCTCTGTTACTGCTCCAGTGCCATGTCTGCCTGCCTGCTGCCATGCCCCCTGCCATGATGGTCATGGACTCTAACCCTTTGGAACTGTGAGCCCCCAAATAAGATGCTTTCTTTTATAGGTTGTCTTTGCCATGGTGCCTTCTCACAGCAATAGAACAGTAACTAAGACAGTAGATTGTAAACTTTGGTGGGCTAAAAATATATTTTATGGCTGACAGTATGTTACAAAACAGTTTCCTTCTACCAGAATGGTTTCTTGTCTAGAATCAGATCTTTTTGGTTTTTTTTTTGAGACAGCCCTTGTAGACCAGGCTGGCCTCCAACTCACAGAGATCCACCTGCCTCTGCCTCAAGTGCTGCCATTAAAGGTGTATGCCACCACCACCCACCTGAGAGTCAGATCTTTAGAGAGGTGAATCAAGGAGACTTTATGGGTCAAACAGTAAGTCAAGTGATTGATCCAGACTAAGGCACGTGGGGCAGCTGTGTGAAGCATGAACTGGGGTCTGGCTGGTATGGATGGTGTGGTCCTAAAGGTAGGAACTGCTCATCAGTGTCAGTGGTGATTCAGGTGTGCTTTGGAGAAAGGTGATTCAGGGGTTCTGGGATGGGAGTCCTGGCTGTGAGGCTTTATAGGTAAATCAGTCATTTTAGTGTGAGAGTGTTTTCTGGAAGGATCACCTAGTGTGTCTTCTTTCTGACAGTGTCATATTTTATCAGATTTAATTCAACTTCCCTGAACCTGGAGTTACAAACAACTGGGACAGCATGTGCAGGTCCTCTGCAAGAGCAGCCAGTACTCTTAACTGCTGGACCATCTCTCCAGCATTTGTAAAAGTCACTTGGATTAGTACGATCTTTTTGAAAAATTCAGCACCTTCTTTTGAAAACCTTCAGACACCTGAGTCTTTGGGACTGGCCATGGTGCTGACCTCTTGGGACACTGTCCATGGTGCTGACCATAGCCTTGGAAAATGTAGCCGCTTGGTTTTTGCTGTATAGGAACATGACCTTAAATTAAAATGTGTTTAGTAACTACAGTTTAGTGATGACATTTAATATCCATATTCATATTTCTCAAGTTGAAGATAGTGCATATCTGTATTTTAGAGGCTATCTTTATTAAATTAGGTCAAGATTTTATTCTAATAAAATTGCTATACAGTGTTCCATGTTATGAGTTTACTGCATCTTGTTCCTTGTTCTCCTAC
Source organism: Peromyscus aztecus (assembly GCA_902168405.1). Classification (NCBI taxonomy): domain Eukaryota; kingdom Metazoa; phylum Chordata; class Mammalia; order Rodentia; family Cricetidae; genus Peromyscus; species Peromyscus aztecus. The sequence goes on along the minus strand of CABHPQ010172663.1, from coordinate 23,519 downwards.
TGATCAGTGTTTCTCAGTGTTGGGCCATTGCAAATCATGCTGTAGCTGAGTCTCCCTATAGATCTCTCTGTGGACAAATGTTCAAGAGTGTCTGGGACAGATGCCTGTAATGGAATTACCTACTTGTTTATTTTCACAATGTTTCAAACTATAAGTATTTTACTACATGGAAAGCAGTGAATCTCTCTTGGTTATAAAAGTCACTCAACATATAACTGTAACTTACAATTGCTACAAAATGTGACAAGGGAACAAAACATCAGAACTGGAGGCAGAAGAGTATTCTAAAACTTTGGGCTGAAACTTGTATTTATTCTTCTGTCTTTAGTACATTTTCCAGCCCTTACTGCGGCTCTGTTATTTTGTTTATGAAATATTTAAAATATATTTGCCCCTATTTAAGATGTCAAGCCAAAGTATAAAAATGTAATTACACAAGCAATTTCATTCAAAGAATTACAGAAAGTCTTTGTATACAACTCGAGTGGCTGTAATCTATGAAGTAAATTTAGAATAGAATTGGAGTTTACTGATTGTTAAAACTTACCTAATCCAGTCTTCCTAGTGACAGCTGTGACAGCTGAAGACACAGAAAGATTAAATGATTTATTTAGATTCCAGTAGGATCTGTCCATACACAGACTCAGAATTCTTTTGGAGAGAACGTCTTCATGAACCACTGACGTCTTAGTGTCGGGTGTTTAGTAATGATGAGTCATTTCAAAGCCTTACAGTGATTCTTGTTTCACTCCTTACTATTGGACCAGAGTAACTCATAAATGAACAACACCCCTTGTCCAAAATTAATGTTAAAATCCATTTTTTTTTTGCATTTTTTTCCCCTCAAGACAGGGTTTCTCTGTGTAGCCTTGGCTGTCCTGGAACTTCCTCTGTAGATCAGCTTGGCCTCAAACTCACAGAGATCTGCCTGCCTCTGCCTCCCAAATTCTGGGAATAAAGGTGTATACCACCACCCCTGCCTGGCTTTATTGTCTGTATGTTTTTAAGATTTATTTTTTGAGGCAAGAGATATGGCTCAGCGGTTAAGAGAATTCATTGCTCTTGCAGAGGACCTGGATTTGGTTCCCAGGACCCACTTCAACCCTCTCACAACTGTCCGAAACTCAAGCTCCAGGATCTGACACCTCCGGCCTCTGAGGGCACTGACATGCACATGCACACACATACACTAAACACACGTAATAGATAAATCTTGAAGAGTGTGTCTTTCTTCTTTGGCAGTTTCATACATGTATATAATAAAGTTTAGTCATTCTTGCCCCCCCCCCCATTATCCTCTCATCCCTCTTCCCCCTCTTCACTGAAACCATTCTCCCCAGCAACTCTTCTACTTTCGTTCTGGTGTGTGTGTGTGTGTGTGTGTATGTGTGTGTGTGTGTGTGTGTGTGTTTACCTGAGTTTGTTTAGGATTGTTTGCATGAGCATGGGTGGGAGGTTAGTTCCTGGAGCATGGACAACTTACCCATGGCTACACCATGGGAGAAAGTGACACTTCTTCCCCCAGCTCTCAGGAACTGTCGTAGTTCCTCCAAGAAGGGTGGGGACCCTGCGAACCCTTCCCTCTTCCATGATGAAAGGTTCAAGGCCCAAGCTTATGTAGGTCTGTGTGGATAACAGATAATGGTGTGTTCATGAGTTCAAAAGCCATGTCATGTCCAGAAGATGTCTTTTAAAACAAAACAAAGCATTTCCTTATTTAATATTTGTATAAGTGTTTATCATGGTGTGCATTTGGCAGTCAGAGGAGAACTAGTGTGGTTCAGTTCTTTTCCCCCACCCTGTGGGTTCTAAGGATTGCACTCAGGTAGCCAGGCCTACCTGTGAGTACTTTTGCCCCTTGAACTCCCTTGCTAGCCCAGATGTTCTTTTGCAGTGTACCTCCACATCCTCTGGCTCTTTCATTCTTTCTACCCCATCTTCTGGGAAAAAAATCCAAAAAAAAAATTACTTAAAGATTTTTTTTATGTTTATGTGTATGTGTCAGTGTGTGGATGTATGCATACATGTAAGAGAAGGTGCCAGTGTCCAGATCATTGGATCCCCTGGAGCTGGACTTACAGAGTTGTGAGTCATCTGATATGGGTGTTGGGAATTGAACTCAAAGCGGATTGCTTAGCTGCCTCGTCCCCCCTCCAGCCCCTTTATCACCTGTCTTATGAGCACTATAGAAACAAATATTTGGCAAGACTGGGCCAGGAAGCTGGTTAATTGCAAGGCTAGTTAAAGGCCTTTTCTTGGAGTTTTGGCCTGTGGACTAGAGTGCTGTATGTCTTTTATGTATAAATTTCAGTCATAATTTCTTTTTTAAAGTAATTTTTAAAGATTTATTTAATGTATATGGTGCTCTATCTGCATGTACACCACCTGCATGCCAGGAGTAGGCATCAGATTCCATTGTAGATGACTGTGAGCCGCCACGTGGTTGCTAGGGATTGAACTCAGGACCTCTGGAAGAGCTACCAGTGCTCTTAACTGCTGAGCCATGTCTCCAGCTCCAGTTATAATTTCTTAATGGGTTTCTTTGAAATGCAAGGAGAACATAGACCATTTGAAACATGTGGGAGAAAATGTTTAAATACTTCTAGATTTTAAAAAGTTATCATTGTTTGTTTGTTTGTTTGTTTGTTTGATATGTATGAATGTTTACTTGCTTGTATGTCTGTATGCTATGTGTGTACCTTGTATTTGTGGTGGCCAGAAGAGGGCATCAGATCTCCTGAAATTGGAATTACAGATGGTTGTGAGCTAACATGCGGATGCTGGGAATTGAACCTGGGTCTTCTGGAAGAGCAATAAGTGTTCTTAGTCACTGAGCTATCACTCCAGTCCCCCTATTGGATTTTGTCTAGATTTCATCCTTAATCTTTTCTAATTTTCTTGCTCATGCCTAGCTGATTTTTTTCTTTTTAAAGAGAAAACTAAAAGTGTTTCCCACTATTATATAACATCAATTGTAGTGTTCATCCCACTGATTGAGAATAAGACCACTGCCACAGTTTAAAGCCAAATTTAAAGCAAGCTTTAATTAAATACTGGCCAGGTGCATGGGCTCTGGCCAGGTCCATACCCAGTTTCCTGGGAAATGGCCCAGAATCAAGTATGGCAAGGGTTTAAGAAGGAAAACCCAGCTGGGCTTTAATCCACACCTTTAATCCCAGCACTCGGAAGGCAGAGCCAAGTGGATCTCTGTGAGTTCGAGGCCAGCCTGGGCTACAGAGTGAGTTCCAGGACAGGCACCAAAACTACGCAGAGAAACCCTATCTCCAAAAACCAAAAAAAAAAAAAAAAAAAAGATGTAGGACACTCGGCTATTACTCCAGCACTATGTCTGCCTGCATGCTGCCATGCTCCCTGCCATGATGGACTGAACCTCTGAACTGTAAGCAAGCCCCCTCAAATGTTTCCTTTATAAAAGTTGCTGTGGTCATGGTGTTTCTTCACAGCAATAGTAAACTCTAAGACACTTGTTATCTCCCATAAACAATGGCCTCCAGCATTTCAAGAACTATCTGTCCTTGGGCAAGGAGCTTGCAGATCAGAGGCATTTTTATTTCATGGATCTCTCTGGCATAGTAATTAAAACTTAAAATGTAACTTTGGCTCTCACATTCCCCCCTTGAGTTGTATCCTGAATTAAATCCTTGACTCTGTGATGGGTTCCTGTTTATATTGGGATCTAATAAACATCAGCTTAACATAACTACTTCCTGCTGAAACTAGAACATTGTTGTCAGGACCCAGGAAGCTGGAATGCTAGTCAAAGGCCAGGAGGGAATTCAGGCAATGGGGCATTCATCAGAAGCATGTGGTTCGCTGACCCAGCTGAAGAGACAGGGAGCACCAGATAGGAATTATTATTTAGTTAAGGCAATGATATAAGAGCCAGCAGCAATTAGCAGAAGCAGAAGGGCCAAAGGCCCTGTGATGGTTGACATCAGAGTTACTATCTAGAAGGAACCTGGACATGAAAATGGGGACCAGTTACTTACTTCATCTCAGGTCCCCATTTTTGCAATGATTTTTTTTTTGAGTACAGCCATATTATTTCTAATGATTTCTGAGTAGCTTATAGAGAAACAACAATTTTCTCTTAAAGCTATATAATAACCTCTCTATTTTACATAGAGCAGGTTGAGTGCCCTATCATATTGTAGAACTATTTCAGCTAGTGAGTCTACCTGTAGATAGATCTGGGTCTATGTGGTTTTAACAGGCACCTTTCTTGGTTTGCCAGTAAGCACTGTAGGTAGCTATAGTCCCCTGTGTCAGGGAGTTTCCCTTTGATCTAACATCCCAGCCTGTTTGGGGATAAGGGACAGTGTACTCTCTTTTGTAACTCCTTCCTGCTAGAACATTGTTGTCAGGGCCCAGGAAGCTAGAATGCTAGTCAATTCCTATTGCTATTTCACGACTGCATTTTTGTCCCTGTTATGAATCTTATTGCAAACATCCAACAGGTGATCCCAGGCCACCCCATGAAAAGGTCTTTCAACTCCCAGAGGGATCAGACTTAGAGGTTGAGAAGGTACTTCAAGTTCTTGGCTGGACTGCTTAGTCATTATTGTCTTGCTGCATCTTAAGATGGGAATATCCCAATTTCTGGTCTTTAGTATTTGGTGCACATAGCTGTAGCCTTAATTTTTAATCTTTTATTTATTTTAAGTTCAAATATTAGTAATATAAAACAGTTTATAAACTTAAAATGTCCCATAGCCTTATAAATTTAAATATTTTAAAAACTGTTCCTTAAAAAAAATCCGGGCGGTGGTGGCGCACGCCTTTAATCCCAGCACTCGGGAGGCAGAGCCAGGCGGATCTCTGTGAGTTTGAGGCCAGCCTGGGCTACCAAGTGAGTTCCAGGAAAGGCGCAAAGCTGCACAGAGAAACCCTGTCTCAAAAAACCAAAAAAAAAAAAAAAAAAAAATCCAGTTTTTATGTGTGTAAGTGGTTGGAGACATGGCTCAGTGGTTAAGAACACCGACTGTAAGACAAATTGCTAAATGGTCTTATTAATAAAAAAAACCCAGAGCCAGGTATTGGGGTAAAAAACTGAGAGATCAGAAAAGCAGAAAGAAGCCAGCCAAGTTCTTATCACTTGGAAATCCTCAGCCAAAGAGACCTACTTCCTGTATACCCACACCTATATTGCCTTTCTGTTCTGCATCTCACTTCCTCTCTCCACCCAGCTACATCACTTCCTGTCTGTCTGCAGACCTCCAGACCTCTATGGTTAGTGCTGGGATTAAAAGCGTGTGTCACCATGCCTGTCTCTGTTCCCCAGTGTGGCCTTGAACTCACAGAGATCCAAATGGATCTTTGCCTCCTGAATGCTAGGATTAAAGGCATGTGCTACCATTGTGTGACTTCTGTGTTTAATATAGTGGCTGGCTTTTCCCTCTGATCCTCAGATAAGCTTTATTAGGATGCACAATATATTGGGGGACACAATATATCACCACTACTGACTGTTCTTCCAGAGGACCCAGGTTCAATTCCCAGCACCCATATGGTGGCTCACAACTGTCTGTAACTCCAGTTCCAGGGGACTGGATACCCTTACACAACCAAACACACCAATGCACATAAAAATAGATAAATATTTTTTAATGCAGTTTTTTTTAACTTTCTGTAAAACTCTAAAATTTCCTCTTAAATAAGTTTAAAATCCCTCAACTGACAGGGTGGTGGTACATGCCTGTAATCCCAGCTCTCATGAGGCAGAGACAGGCAGATCTCCATGAGTTCAAGGCCAGCCTGGTCTACAAAGTGAATTCCAGGACAGCCACGGCAGTTACACAGAGAAACTCTATCTCAAGAAACTAAAAAAAGGTATTAAAAAAAAAATTCTCAACTGTGTGTTCCTACAATATCGAAAAAAATTTTTTTTAACCTCAGGAGGAGAAAACAAGGCATAGCCACAAACTGCTCCAATAGTGCAGTTCAAAGCTCAATATCTGGGATTCATTCACAAACCTTTTGGTTTTTTCCAGAGGCTTGGATCACCTCTTTGGCCCACCCTCAGCAGCATATACATAGCCTGCCTTATACGTCCCAGCCTGTTCCATTTCATTGTGGCTGGTGCTTCTGGTGACCATCGCATGGCACCAGCATTTCCAAAACTGCAAAGGTCCACTATTGCAACTGAGCTCTCTTTAGGAACCCTAGCCCTGCCACACATTTGCAAACCTCAGCATTTCCCCATGATCCCTTCATGTCTTTAAAACCATTATCACCTGGGTGACTCTTAAATTACAAAGTTTAGCTGCCAGAGAAAGGTACAGTCTTGCATATAAAAGCACGGAGGTGCAGCTTCAATACCTTATTAAACAAGCATTGTTTTTAAATTCTATCTTTCATAAACCTTGTTTTCAGGACAGGACAGGAATTATCATACAAAAATCCATCCTAATCCAAAATATCCTGGAGGCCTGTTGTTGCCTCCCTGGTAGGACCACTCATAGGGGTCACCTTTAATGAAGATGGTGGTGAAATCACATGACATCTGTCCTCTCCGACCCTAGTGAAGATGACTGCCAGACACATGGCTGCCCAAAGATGGTGGCAATCCATATTTTGCTTATATCACAAAATGGAATCGTGCCACATGGTTCCTTTAAAATTACCCATGCATAGATCTTTAACTATCAACTCCCAGTGTTACCAGTTTTAACTTTTTTTTTCCAGGATTTTACAGCTTTTTAACCATATTCAACAAAATAAACATACAAATCTCAAGGAACAGACTGCTCACATAAACCAGGTCTAATTTCTTGTCTGTTCTGCTGTGTTTGCCCTGTCACTGTGTCAGGAGCTCAGACTGACACAGGACATAGAGGAAACTTTCAGATATGCCCGCATCTAGTGAAAGAAGAGCCATAATCCATCTCTAGAGCCAGATTTCAAATAAAATAGAACAACATAAAACAATTTAAATGTTATCCACACTCAAAAGACATCTGAACTCCTACTAACCTGAATCCAGTGACCAGAGAGCTCAGAGATACATTCTGAGCCCTGGCCGTAAGTGCAGCCATGGCAGGAGTGGTGACTGGCTGTTCTCGGCAGCAGGAACAGCAAAAATATCCAAACCATTTCTGTTTCAGCTCCATGCTTGCAACGAAACTTATGGATACACCAGAAAACACAGACAAAACTTTCCAGCAAAACAGGGAGACACAATTTTCATGAGAAACAGACAGACAAAACATTCCAACAAGACAAACAATGCAATAAAACTTACAGACCATGAGAAAACACAGAGAGACAAAACTTCCCAACAAAACAAGCATATACAACTTTCTCAAGAAATAGACAAAACTTTCCAACAAGACAAACAAAGCTTTCTCCTGGAAATGAAACTTTCCAACCAGAACCAGATGGGTGCAAGATGTCTCAATATGCCCAGGAGAATATTGGGGTCTCATAGAAACCCCTCCACATCCCAGATAGGGATCCCAAAAAACAGAACCAGATTATGACTCACCAGGAGGCCTCCATAGATGCTTGCTGCATTTCTCAGCATGGAAGTTCACTCTGATAGTCTGCAAACTGAAGGCAACCTTGCAGCCTTGGAACATTTCGAGGCATGTGCCTCCTGAAGTGGCCCTTCCGGAGTGAAGTTCCAGCTTTAGAATTTGGGTGGGTGGTCTGAATCTCAATGGGGCCTTCAGAAAATGTTAATCCCACCAACTGAGAATAAGACCACTACCACAGTTTAAAGCCAAATTTGAAGCAAGCTTTAATTAAATATTGCCCAGGTGGATGGGCTCTGGCCAAGTCCAAACTCAGGTGCCTGGGAAATGGCCTAGAATCAAGTATGGCAAGGGCTTAAGAAGGAAACCCCACAATTCATTGCATTTCCCATCAGATCCAATCAGGGGCATGCATATATCCTGACATACCCCTGCCTGTGAACCTCCCACCCACATGTTATCATGTGCAGATGGGTCAAAGAAACTTGTTTAGGCGATTGAAAACATGTGACTTGTTATCTCCCATAAATAATAGCCTCCGGCATTTCAGGAACTATTTGTTCTTGGGCAAGCGGCTTGCAGATCAGAGGCATTTTTGTTTCATGGATCTCTATAGCATAGTAATTAAAATTTAAAATGTAACTTTGGCTCTCAAAGTAGAATGTCAAAATTTCATATTTTAGCTATTTAATTACATTGTATAATTACTCTACCAAGCATAACTACATAAAGAGATTAGAGAGTGAGCATGGCTAACCCATGGTGTGCACAGCTCTAGGGCCGGGGACCTGCAGACTCAGGGCATTAGGAAGGCATAGACAGGTGTCTTGTAGAGGGGTGCAGGCAAGTCAACTCAGAGGCAGCTGCTTAAGAGCACTTCCACTGTGTCCTCTGGAGCCATCAGTGCACTCTAGAACGGGCCTTCCCGGAACACGAGGAGGAATTACACATGCATTAGCCCCACTGAAGAGCAGGGCTGGGCTCTTTCTTACTCACCGGACATGAACGAGTTGCCCTGTTGGGGAAAGTCAAATGCAGAAGTTTCTCTGGACTTCCCCGGGCAGCTTTTCTGCTGTTTCTGGTGCTCCCCATATCAGACGCTGTAGTAGAATATCTTTTGCTTTAAAAGTTTGTTTAGAAACCGGAACATATTAATAAACACAAGCTGATTTAAAAATCAGCCTTTTTTCCCTCTGAATATGCTTCCTCACAATTATGTATCATTGGGAAATTTTCTTTTAATACCCATTTCTACCAATATGATATATAAACTTTGTGTTGTACAGTTAAGCATTTGGGGCTGAGTAGTTATTATATAATATAAAATTACATATAGTGCTTTAATGTTTAAGTTCATGACATTATAGTCTAAAAGCCAATTTAAAACTCTTCCCAAGGCTTAAGTAGGAATTGTCTTACTCGAGCTATATATATGCTTGTCTTGTGGATTGGACTGCTTGCACATACTGCTCCTTGATGTAGCGTGAATCCTAATTGGTCTTAATATTGGGGTAAATGCTGAAAGTTCAGGGAAGCAGAGCAGCCAGCCATTAGCAAGACTTCTTACTTCTACCGACTCCTTAGACCAAAAAGGACCAAACTCCTGTCTCCACCCTGCCTTATCACTTCCTCTCTCCACCCAGCCATATTACTTCCTGTCTCAACCTACCTAGTGCTGGGATTAAAGATGTGTGCCACCACTGTCTGGCTCTGTTTCTTTTTTAGACTGGATCAATCTTGTGTAGCCCAGGGTGGCCTTGAACTCACAGAGATCCATCTGCCTCTGCCTTCCAAGTGTTGGTATTAAAGGCTTGCACCACCATTGCCTGGCCTCTATGGTTAACTAGTTGCTTAGCTCCACACTCTGATCTTCAGGAAAGCTTATTTGTTAGAGCACAAACAAAATATCATCATACCTGGATACTGTGGGTGCTCAGTAAACACACTTGCAATGTTACAGAGAAGTGTAAGTTAGAACTTACATTACAGGAAATAACCCCTGGAAACATTGTTTCTGAAAACCGCCATCCCTCATTTTTTTTTCTCTCCCACTGCCTCTTAACTTTCTTAGGGCAAGGAATCTTCCCACCTCTCTCACAGTGGCAGCACGTTCTTAGATCAAACAAAAATCATCTTTGGTAACCACATGCTGCGCCAGCTCCATGGAGGCCACCCATACTGTCGCTTTGTCCTCTGTTAAATGAGGAGGAGGGAGGTGCAGGGACTGTGAAGAGGGATGAGGGGTCAAAGGTGAGGGAGAGTGTCGTTTAATAGTTTCTTCTTAACTCAGGTGAGTAAGGAAATGTCTGACTCTTGATTTTCAAGTCTGTGCTTGTGTGTTCCTCCAGGGAAGCCCACGTGGAGCTCCCTTTTGGTCAAATGCTGCTGTATTCCCTCATGTTGAGCTCTTTGTAACTAGAAACCTAAGTTTTTGGTGTTCCTGTGGTTCTTAAAGAATGCTCCTTTTCCTCCTAGTCGCCTTGTATTCGTTCGACAAAGCCAAGCAGTGCATCGGCACAATGACCATCGAGATTGACTTTCTACAGAAGAAGAACATCGACTCCAACCCCTACGACACGGACAAGATGGCGGCAGAATTTATCCAGCAGTTCAACAACCAGGCCTTCTCCGTGGGGCAGCAGGTAGATACGTGATAGGCATCCAAATGAGGAACTTTTCATAGGACACTGAGGAGAGAGTTTCCTGAACCAATAGGAGTCTGTTCAGAAAAGCCTTCTCACAGCTTTAGGAGCCGGAAAGATGGCTCAGCAATTAAGAGCACCGGCTGCTCTTCTGCAGGAGCCAAGTTCAGTTCCCAGCACCCATTTCAGACAACTCACAACTACCTGTAACTCCAGCTCAGCGCTAGTGCTGTCTTCTGGCGTCCAAGGATCCCCGTGTGTGGCACACGTGCACATAAGACATAAATTTAAAAAATCTTTTAAATTGTGTTAAGATGTCACATAGAGTCACAACAGCTTTTCTTCCTGCAAATTTGGGAAAACGGTAGAGAGAGATAGAGTCTGAATTTTTTTTTTTTCTTGCTGTGGGACATGAGATTTGTTCCTAGGATATCTTCCTGTGTCACTGGTATGTTTCTGTAGAAGGGCAGCACTTGGGCCTGAGGAGATTGCTCAGTCAGTAAAGTGGCTGCTAAGCAAGCCTGAAGAACTGAGCTTGACCTCTAGCTTGACCTCTAGCACCCAGGCAAAAAGCTGGGAGTGATGGGATGAACCTACCTGTTTGTAATCCCACCCTGGGGAGGCAGGGACAGAGCATCCCTGGAGGCCCCTGGCCAGCGGGCCTAGCCAGGTCAGTGAGAGACCCTGACCAGGTGAGAAAGACAAGATGGAGAGCAATGAGGAACAATACTTGAAGTTGACCTCTGGCCTCCACACACACATGCATGCACACCTGCACACACATGGACATGCACACATATAGTATGGCTTAACTTTTGGTAGGGGGTGGGCGTCCCGGGATTTCTAAGACAGCTATGTGCATATATTGCCAAGGTCACTATAGAGACCCTGAAGCTTACTTAGCCTCTCGCTGGGAGCATTTGCCAGTGTTGCCTCTTTCTGTGCTTCCGTTAATATCAGCCGGTTAATCCAGGAGAAACATTCTTTAACCATAAAGTGTGCTTGGTTGTTAGAGTGGTCACAGCATATATGAGCCCTGGGTTCTGTCACTAGTCCTAGCACCACTTAAAACCAGGCATGGTGGTGTCTGTCTGTAACCCCAGCACTTGGACAGTAGAGGCAGGAGGATCAGGAGTTCAAGGTCATCCTCAGTTACACAGCAAGTTTGAGACCAGCCAGGGTTCCATGAGATCCTGTCTCAAAAAAATAAAAAAAGAAAGTGTGAATTCTTAATTCTTTATACAGGTAAATAATTGTAGCTCTTTTGCCCTTACTGTTATATTTGTCTTAGTTGTGATTTTGTGTTTTGAAAACAGGGTTCTTTCTATGTAGCCCAGGCTGTAGCTTGAGTTTTCCTGCCTGGCCCACGGTCAGGATAAATCTCTTTCACCTGCCAGTCCCACAGCCGCTCAGACCCAACCAAGTAAACACAGAGGCTTATGTTGCTTACAAACTGTATGGCCGTGGCAGGCTTCTTGCTAACTGTCCTTATAGCTTAAATTAGTCCGTTTCTATAAATCTATACCTTGCCACATGGCTCGTGGCTTACCAGCATCTTTACATGCTGCTTGTCCTGGCTGGCAGCTGGCAGTGACTCCCTCCACCTTCCTGTTCTTTTTATTCTCTCTGTTAGTCCCGCCTATACTTCCTGCCTAGCCACAGGCCAATCAGTGTTTTATTAGCAACACATTTGCCATGCAGAACATCCCACAGCACCAGGCTGGCCCTAAACTCAAGCCAACAGCTTCAACCACCCAAGTGCTGAGCTAACAGCCTGAGCCACCACACCTGCCTTTGTGTCTTTCTCAGTTACTCTGCACTCCGTTCTCATATCACAGCTCCATAGCAACAACCTCAGATGTTGTTGGGAGACCTGTGTGGGCAAGTCCTTTTCAGAGGAGTTTCAAAGTCAAAACGGCTTTTATAATGGACTGTGGTTGTTTGCATCTTTCTGCCCCTCTGTTGTGTGAGTTTGGTGCAGTTCTGCAGCGAAGACTTAGTATGTGTTAGCGCAGCACCCTGACTGCCAAAGCAGATGGAATCATCCGGCTGTCTCCAGTAAACCGGACAGGAAAGAGATTTGCAAAAATGGGACAGCACCACTTTTTGCCCTTGCATTTTTTTGTTTTAGAAAGTGATTTTATTTTAAATGGATACATTATTTTGTTTTGTTTTTGGGTCTTTTGAGATAGGGTTTCTCTGTGTAGTTTTGGTGCCTGTCCTGGAACTCGCTCTGTAGACCAAGCTGGCCTCAAACTCACAGAGATCTGCCTGGCTCTGCCTCCCGAGTGCTGAGACTAAAGGCATGTGCCACCACCGCCCAGCTGATACATTAATTTTTTTCTTCTAATCTCTAGTATGGTAAATCTCAGTAGACACATTCCATATAAACATGAACTCTTTGGGTCCTCAAAAGTAGATAGTGGGATCCTGGGAGCAAAGTCTCGGGGGTTGCTGGCCGCCAGCACTGCCATGGCCACCGATATACCTATACTGCCCTGAGGTCTCTGTCTTGGGAGATAGCCGAGGAAGGAGAGCAGAAGAAGGCAAGAGTGGTTGAGGTGAATGGAGTGTTGTTACTTTTATTTCATTTTTCCCTGATAAATATGGAAGGATAACAGCCCAGAGTATCCATATATTATAGTATCAGACTTTTGCAGGCAGAACCTGAGTTACTGATGTACAGGAACAAAATACAATGTTTTTTAATGAAAGCGTTATAGTTAGCTGGGCATAGTGGCACACATCTTTAATCCCAGCACAAAACCGCTGCTGTGCTCGAGCCGCCGCCGTTCGGGTTAGCTGCTCTGGAACACTCCTAGATTCCACTAGCTGTCTAGATGTTGACTACTGTTCATTGTCGAGGGTTTTTGTTTGTTCTGTTTTGTATTGGACTGTGCTATCTTCCTTCTGGATTCCTAGGTATTTTGAGTATATTTGTGTTCAGGTTATGAATTTTAACCTTTGATTTTAGCTTTGATATCTTAAGATACCAACTTAAGACATTCTCTGATGTTTATAATAATTTAAGATCCAATAACATGTAGATGCCAGTAACACTATGAAAGAAAATACTTGAGAAAACCGAGAAAAACAAACGCATCCGACCCCAACCAAGCCCCCGTCCTTGCAGGAGTGGTAGCAGAGTCGCTGCGGCACAGAGGCACTCTGCGGCCCTTGGTCATGACGGTTTAGCTTTCAAAGCTGCCCACACTTGGGGCAAGCGTTTTGTATTTTTATAGGAAGGACTTAGAATTACAGGCCCAAGCTTGACCTGGCACTATCTTTACTGGGCCTCAGCTCTGGTGCTTAACCTGTTTCTAGACCGATGCTTGCTTCTTGTTGTTTTTGTTGTTTTGAGACAGGGTTTCTCTGTGTAGCAGCCCTGGCTGTCCTGGATCTCGCTCTGTAGACCAGGCTGGCCTTGAACTCACAGAGATCCACCTGCCTCTGCTTCCCGAGTGCTGGGATTAAAGGGATGCACCACTACCACCACCGCCCAGCTCCTCATAAAAAATGTTAAAGCTACATTTTATGCATGTGAGTGTCTTGTTGCACGCGTGTCCCTGTCCTGCGTGTGCCTGGCCCTGTAGAGGTCAGCAGAGAGCACCAGATCTCAGCTTTCTCACTAGTGGTCTCCCGAAGTGTTTGAGTGTTGATTAATTATGTCACCTCTCGTCGTACGAATGCACATGGCTTCCTTTTCCTGTCCTTTGGGTCTGTGAGTGGTGTGACTGAGGAGCAGAAACTGAGAGGAGGATTCAAAAGAAAACTGGTTTTCACCTTTGGAGTTTCGGTGATGTGACAAGAAGCCCGTGGTGGCGTGAGGTAACTTTCCTGCCATTATGTCTTTTCTCCACAGCTTGTCTTTAGCTTCAACGATAAGCTCTTTGGATTACTGGTGAAGGACATTGAAGCCATGGACCCCAGCATCCTGAAGGGAGAGCCTGCGTCAGGTAAACGGCAGAAGGTAAGCTTTATTCCTAGTCTTTCCTGGGGAATCTTCCTGATGTGACTTGGGCAGGCTGCTCTGTTTCTGGCTATTCTCCTGGTGCAGAAGTTCTTCATATTGTACATTCTTCCCTGTGAGCTACTAGCCCAGTGGCTCTCAATCTTTCTAATGCTGCCCCCTCTAATACAGTTCCTCATGTTGTGGTGACCCCAAACTGTAACATTATTTCATTGATACTTCCTAACTGTAATTTTGCTACTGTTAGGAATGGTAAGTATCTGCTATGTGACCCCCAGATTGAGAACCACGAAGGCCTCACTGTTGTCTATAGTTATCATTGCTACTGAAATAGAAATTAAAACATGCCTAACTGCAGAGCCACTTATAATTTGTACTTTTTATAAAAGATTTGCTTATTTATATGAGTGCTCTGTCTGTTTGTACACCCGAATGCCAGTAGAGGGCATCAGATCCCATCATAGATAGTCGTGAGCCATCATGTGGGTGCTGGGAACTGAACTCAGGACCTTTGGAAAATCAGCTAGCGCTCTTAACCACTCATCCATCTCTCCAGCTCCTGTAATTTGTACTTGTAGTCTTAGTTGAATACAGATACTTACTATAAATCAAGGAGGACAAAACTGTGATGACGCAGACATTGCGCAGAAAGACTTCCTTTCCCCCGTGTCTAGCCTTGCTTTGAAATGTCTGTTGCCCACTCACTCATTATCGTCTTTCCGTGCAGATTGAAGTAGGACTGGTTGTTGGAAACAGTCAAGTTGCATTTGAAAAAGCAGAAAATTCATCGCTCAATCTTATTGGTAAGATTTACAGTTTTAGAAAACTACACATGAAGCTGAGATATCTGATGTTACATATGACTCGTGGGGAAGAAGAGGGACCCCTCCCTGGGGCCTATCCCCGAATCCGGGCATTTGTGCTGTCAGATGTGCTGACACGAGGCCTTCGCCAGGAGCGCCTCGTCCAACAGAAATAGAATGTGAAACACATAGGCACATTTTAATTTCCTTTTCTCGTACCCGTGTCAAAAATGAATAAAAGAACAATGACATTTTTCAGTTTTGAGATTCTGAGATAATTTTAGGCTCACAATGATTTGCAGAAGTAGCTCAGAGGATCCCTGCGGCCTTTCCCACTTTCCCCTGGTGTGAACGTCATACCAAAGTTTCCAAGGCTGACAAGTTCACATGGATTGGTTGCTGCTGCCCAAAGTGCTGTCTTCCTTGGGTCTCACCAGGTTTTCCATTACGGCTTTTCTCTGTCCCAGGGTCTTATTCAGGTGACCCCACACTGCATAGAGTTGTTCTATGTGGGGTTGGGGATTTAGCTCAGTGGTAGAGCGCTTGCCTAGTAAGCACAAGGCCCTGGGCTCACCCCCCCCCCCCAAAAAAAAAAAAAAAAAAAAAGTTGTTCTATGTCCCATCTCTGACACCTCCTCCAAAATTCATTATCCTTTGTGACCTTCAGCACTGGTCAGCCCCTCAGCTAACTGCTGTGTTAAATGAAATACCATCACCGTTCTCCAGTGATCGAGTGATGAGTGTGTGCAGATTTGGTTCTCGTTTACTAGCCTTACTTTGATATGCTAAAATGATGCAGTTTAATCTCCAAGAATAGCAACTCATTTAAATAATGATGTGCTAACTCGAATTTATGGTTGACATAATTATGTTCAAGTCTGTCCCAAGAGAACAGAGAAGGTTTTCATTGGCTGCACAGTCGTGTCCAAAGTTACTTAACTGTTTAAATGTGGGTTGTTTTTTTTTTAAATCAGTAATTTACCAGTCTCTATTGCTGTTTCTTTTACCTTTTTAGCAAAAGCCTTTCTTTTTCATTATGTGTGTGTCTGTGTATGTGTGTGGTCTGTGCATGAGGACAGTGGACGGAGGCCAGAGGATGGCATCAGATCCCCTGGAACTGGAGTTCCAGGTGGTTATGAGCCTTTCGGCATGAGTGCTGGGGACCGAACTCAGGTCCTCTGCAAGAGCAGTAAATGATCTTAACTACTGAGCTATCTCACCAGCCCAGACATGCCTTGAACTTGTAAACCTCCTGTTCCTAGTGCGCTGGCATGCTGGGATCGGAGGCATATGCCACCATGCCTAAAACACAACCCACATTCTCAATTTGATTTTATTTTTATATTATTTTATAATGTACCTTATGTAGTTACTGTGTGGCTATATGTGTTTGGGCATGTGTGACCTGGAACATGTGTGGAGGACAGAGGATAACTTACTTTCCTTCCACTGTGTGAGTCATGGGGATCAAACTCAGGTTGTCCGGCCACAAGTGCCTTAATTCACCAAGCCACATCAGTAACCCCTAATTTGCTTTTTTTTGTTTAACATGTTTCAAGGATTTTAAATATATCTCTAAAATATGATTTTAACACCCACATATATCCCAATTTTATGAAGGATGTATTGTAATTTTCTATTACTGATACGGGATATTTATGATGTGATTTACTTGTATTTTTATTTTTGTCTGCTTTTTTGGGGATAAATATCATATCCCAAGGCAATTCTATAACTTTTGGACAGTGTAGATGTTTTCAAGTAACTTATGAGATGTGATTTCAGTTGGAAAATGAAATTGTAGTAAAAAATTTGTCATGGAGTAAGTTTGACCACAAGAGGGCAGTAGAGTATAAGCAAAATATTTTTGATCCTCCTTCTAAAGAAAATCTTAAGTCGCAGAACTCTAACCAGAAAATTATTATCTGCAAATTTTTTAGTCTGATATTTTCTTCTTCACCTTCATAAAATCTCTGTTCCCCTCTTTGTTTAGAGTGTGCTAAAGCACCTTGTTCTCTGTGACTGACATAGGTGTGGTTCTCTTGAGGTACTTTAGGTGGCACCCTGACATTTAAATTAAACAATTTTTGTCTTTAAGAGAGAATTTGTAAGTGTAACTTGCAGTCATTAAAGCCTTTAGAATGTTTTTAGACTTTTGTGTACATGTGACAAGACATCACACTCATTCCACACAACTTAGGCTGAGGAGTTATCTACCATCATACGCTTACCCTGGGCAAATTCATGTATCTTATATACACTTACCAGGAGCTGTGAGCCTGTGCTCGCCATGAGCGACGTTTCTGGAGCTAGTGGAATTTACATCAGATCTATATGGTGTTTCCTTTCATCAACTAAGTTAATTTGGTTGGATTAAAAGTTAATGAAACGGAGTTCCGTGGACTGATTACAAATAGACTAGGCTAGCATAAGTTTAGTTGGTTTGGGAAGTTTGTTACTGACCATGAATGAAGAGCAGATGAAGTAGGTAAGTCGGTCTTATCCTTCTCACTAGAAAAATCTGTCAAGTGTGTGCTGTCCACCTTTACAGAACACCTGTGTGTCAGCTCACTCTGGAGGTCCAGAGGGCATATGTTCTTTTTACACTCAACCTCAGCGTTTTCTTCACCATTTGTGTGTGTCTGACCCAGGCAAAGCTAAAACCAAGGAGAACCGCCAGTCCATCATCAATCCTGACTGGAACTTTGAGAAAATGGGGATCGGCGGTCTGGACAAGGAGTTTTCAGATATCTTCCGACGCGCATTTGCCTCTCGGGTGTTCCCTCCGGAGATCGTGGAGCAGATGGGTGAGTTTCTGGGGCTACTAAGGAGGCACGCAGCTGACAAGAAGTTCTTCTGAATAGTTCTGAAATGATTTTTGAGATCCACCCAAGTATTTTTAATTTTTATTTATTAAAAAAATACCTTAGATTTCATGAAAAACTCTCAAACTATTTACTCCTATGGGGGAAATAATAGAAGTAATACTTACAGTTGCTCCATTTTATTTGTTCAGTTTACAGTGTTTTTCTGTAAATTTTTAGAAAAGTTTTAGAAATGGGACCTCATTCTGAAGACCCACTGTGGGTCGGGCTTATCCGTCAAACTGTCACTATCCATCCGTGCGGACGTTGCGCGGATGCTGGCTGCTGCTTCGCGTCGTCGTAATGCCTTATGGGTCCATCAGCACTTCCTCGAGTCTAGTAAATGGATACTTGGCAGGGTTTTTAATTAGATAAGTCCGATCCCCAAAGACAAATGCAGGAGACACATGGGAGTTTGCATCCTGCCTGTGAAGAAGTACTCGTTGTCTCCATTTGTCACTTTTCTCCTGAAGGTTTATTTAATTTATCTGTGTGAAGTGATTCTCTTTGCCCGGTGGAAATACTGTCAGGACGGTTTTCATATCCGTATCACTCGCTGGATTGGAATGTGAGCAGCAGAGTATCTGAGAAAGGAATTTATAATGCAGACCGAGAGTGAAAACAGGATCAGATCCAAAAAGCAGGAGGAAGACCAGCGCCTGCCCCCTCCCCCTCGTTCTTTCTCCTGAAATTGCTACCAGGAGATAATAGCATATTCATCATGGTGGATGAGAGCCGCTTTCCAGGCACCGAGCGCTGGGCTGCATCAGCCGGCCGGGTCGGCCGCTTTTCTGCCTGTTGCTCGCTCTAGTAAATTACAAGCGTGACACACACCTGTTCACTGGGTAAAGGTCGAGTTTAGAATTGGATTAAGTCAAAATGACAGAGACCCTCATCACCTGAGTTTTATACACCTTGAAATGGCAGTGACATACTCCTTATCTGGAAAACACAAAGGCCAAATCCATTAAAAAAAAACAAAACCAAAAACCACTAACCTCGAAAGTTGGAAGAAATGTGGCCGGTCACTGTCCCTTAAAGTGTATTTTGAGAACCAATAAGTACTTAAGGTGTTTTGATCAAGACATGGAAATATTATTTAAATATATTTTTGGTAAAAACGGATGGTTCTAAATGTTCCAAGTTATTCTTGTGGACTATTTTTACTGGTTTCATGACTGAGGCCTGGGAGAGGATAAGGATGCTGTGTGTCTTTGACTGTTTGTGGGGTCCAGCCAACAAGCAGGAAAACAGGTGCTCCTGAAGGGTGCTGTTCCGTGAGTGTGCCACTGTAAATGTCCCCCCAGCATCGAGGAGCCCGTTGTTCAGGCACCGGCGTCCTCTGTGTCCCCTGCTCACGGGCCTCTGACTGAGGCTGACTGGGTTTGTGACTCTGCCACCTCTCAGTTGACGGTTACCCTGGAATCTGATCTGTGGCTGATGGGTTTTAGATGAAATGAACTGGAGGCAGTGTTTGTACTTGCTGACCGAGGACTGCGGAGTTGAATTTTGAGTGCCTCTCCCCAGAGCCCTTTTTATGGCTTTGTTTTCTTATTACACTTACACTATTTTAAGACAGAAAAAAAAAAGTTTTATCCTTTTAAAAGTACCCGGCCATGACTTTCTTCTGTCAAGAGGCACGTATTATCAGTTTAATTTAAATGAGACCCTGCTGTAAAGCTGCCTTGGCTTTTGAGCTGATTAAAAAATAAATCAACAACAACAAACAAAAAACAAAAAAAAATGCTGTTTTCTTTATTTTAAAGGAAGTGCCTGAGCAACTTTTTTTAAAAAGGAAGCTCTGCTGCTCAGGGTTTATGTCGGAGAAATAGTTATCTTCTAGGTAGATTTCTTTTCTTTAAATTTTGGGGGAATTAATAAAGCATTTCATTGCCCTCCCAGAAGAATTTGGTCCCACAGCTACCAACTGGCTTGGTAAAAAGTGAAAAGTGCTACATGGGAATCCTACATACACTTGATCTTTGACAAAAGGCTGGAACAATCAAACCAAATATAAATAAAATTCTACATGGTTCTTTATGAATTGTCTGTGTTCCTCAATCTGCTAGGTAGAAATAAAATTGGCTGATTTTTTTTCTCACTCCTGATCACTAAGTAGATTTAATAATATACTTCTTGGTTTTAATAATTAGTGTATGATTAGTTAAATCAATTAAAATGAGAAAAATATTTAGAAAATAATTATGTAGCTTATTAGACATTTGTATGCAGAAAACTTTATTTTGGGCTTAGCATATTGTCTTTCCTGTAAAGTCTGGAGTTAGACTTCCTTTGAAATAAGAATATTAATTGGATTTTTTTGCATATGTACATATATGTATATTAATATTTCTAATTTAAAAAGTGAGATGTCATTAATTTTCTTTGGTCATCGTATTTATGATGGTCATGTCTCTAGGTAAATTATGTCTTTCATTTGGTTGTAAAATTTCATATTTCTTTTTAAAAACTGAAAATAGAGACTAGAAACATACAAAATATTGTGATGGGATTTGAGATGACTCAGGGGTTTAACTGAGACACAGTTGTGAGGTAAAAGTAGAGAGCGGATGAGAAGCAAACGTGAAAACGGCCATCGTTGAGTCTGGCGTAGCATCTCTGTCTTCAGGTACTTTCCAATACATGGTATATACCTTCCTGCTTTTTAAAACGATTGTTATAGAATTAAAACTAAGGAAATCCTTAAAGAGAAAATCAGCCACATAGAATTCTAGAGACTGGGGGATGATGGCTATGTGTGGGATAGAAAAGGCCTCATTTATGGCGAATGTCAGCTGAGATTTCTGTTACTGTGTCTAATCAGCCTATTTCCCACCCCCGTGTCCTTTTTGTCTTGTCTGTAGCAATTAGGCTAACTCAGACACAAGCGGGTTGGCCATTATTGGAAATGGTGAAAACTACACCTCTATTTGACACCTGATAAACATCAAATAGTTAGATTGTCTCCCAGCTCCTCGATGATGCTTAATCGACAGCTCCCTTTAGTCCTTCCTCCACGGGATAACAGTGCCACCATTTGTGTCCTAGCATAGTCGTGTGAGCATCAGAAGCTAGCCTTGGAAGGTTAGGTGAGTGGGCTCAGTGGTTAATGGCTGGCTGCCTTGAGTGTTCTCAGGTGTCCTGTCCAGACTTTTGCCGCACTTACTCCTTGCATGCAGTCTCGTGGAGAATACTCAGGATGAATGAGTGACGAATCACGTCACTTCTCACGGTAGCTCTTATGTTGGCAAAGGGTGTTTCTACAAAGAAACTTCGTTTTTCAGCATCCCTGGCAATAACCTCGAAACTGTAAATGTTAGAGCCAAAAAACAAATCCTTTTTAAGAACACTGGAATAAAGGCTGACAGGCTACTCAGCGGCTGGACACCGTCTTGGGAGCAGGACCACATCTCCCCATGGGCAGGCGCTGTGTCTGGAGAGCTGGGGAAAGGTTGGCGGGACCCAGGGTTACAGATTCACCGCCTTTCAGGGACAGGTGGACTCTGGGTGTCCAGGCCACCAAGGCGAAAGCCCCTTCCTAAGGACTTGTGACCCACTCTTTGAAACTGACACTGCATTCTTTTTGTCCCCCTTTCCCTGTCCCTCCCTGACTAAGCCCGTTTCCAACCTTCGTGTTCAGTATTTCTCTTGAAATTAAAGAGGAAAGCAGCTCTTGTGTGCTCTAAGGAGACTGAGTTCCTCAGAAGGAGAGAGGATACAGAGCCTTCAATCACACCCAGACATCTTTCACGTGCTACGCAACCAGCACAAATAAAACGGGAAGAAAGGGCGCGGGGTTCTGTGCACGCCATCTTTGGGAGAAAGGGAGTTCTTGCTAAGATTAACATAAACACTGACACTCTGAAAGTGCATTTTCACACCCCCACTCACAAGGAGAGCTTGCAATTTAAATGGGGGTTAAGACATCTCAGCGAACTCGGGGCTCTGTAAACAGAGCCCTGAGGCTAGAGAGCTTATCTGAAATTTGAAAAAAAAAAGGGGGGGGGAAACGAAGGTTTCTGACATTCATCTTTTTTCCTTGTATTAGTCATAACTTGCTTTTCAGCTATATTTTAGGTTTCAAATGCCAGTCTGACATCTGTTCAGGTCTGCCTGTAATTTATTAGCAAAGGAAGAGAAAGCAGTTGCTCACCATTGGGAGATGCAAACTCCTCTTCCTGCCTTTGCACTGGATATGAGGAATGCAATGACTTACTAATTCTCACTTCAGGTCAGAGGCATTAGAAAGGTTTGTTTTGTTTTGTTTTGTTTTGTTTGTTTCTAATGAAAATAGTTTATGATTTTGTAACTTCCAAAGTCTCTACAGCAGGATTTAAGTGGCAAAGGGTACACGCTTAAAACAAAACAAAATAAAACACCTGTAGGTAAGGTAGCCTTTTGCATGTAGAAATCCCTTTTACCTCGGTTGATTCCCCATTGTTTGCCTCCCCTCCTCGCTCCTTCTCTGCTGCTCTTCCTTCTTCCTTCCCTTTCTTTTATAGCCCAGGCTTGCCTGGAATTTACTGTGTAGCCCTGGCTAGCCTCACACTTTTGACCTGCCTGCCTCAGCCTCCTGAGTGCTGGAATTAGAGATCATACCACAACACCTAATCCCCCTGATTTTTAACTCTTAAGTTACATTTATATTTGAATAGGAATAATGTAGTTGTATCTATATCTCAAAGACAGACTATATTTAAATTCATCTGGCATGTTAAAGTTTATAAGCAGACTTTTGAAACTAAATCTTTTGGCAAAACAGTACAGTTGGTAGCGTACACAGTGGGTCAGATTTCTGGTAACAGTGGTGTGCCTTATAGGCCAATAACTGGATCTTTACAAAGTTGAACTCTGTTCTCTGGGGGATGTAGCTCAGTGGTAGAGGCCTAGACCAGCATACATCAGGTGCTAGGTTCAATCCCCAATAGCAGCAAACAGCCAAACAAACCAGCAAACAAACAAAAAACTGAAGTTGAAGTCTACAGTATTGACCTGAATGTCCACCAGTAAGGAAAAAACTGGCTGAACTGTGGTGCACAACCTGTAAACTACAGGGGAACCCGTGTGAACTCGATTTGCTCCAGATGCACAGACATGCTTATGTTATTAAAAAGGTGTAAAACAAACAAACAAATAAACAAATGCCATATAGAAGTCCGTAAGGACACATTGAATAGGAAGAAAATGTTTACCTCTAGGAGAAGGAGGCGAGGACCAAATGGAGATCATGTTTCTTTTCTATTTCCCTTTGTGTATTTTATTGGGAGTTTGTGTCTCTAATGTACAGTTTGAAAAATAAGCAAACAGATACTAGCACAGGCTATCTCAGGATGGCCCTCAGTACTGAACACAGGTCTGTCCTTGGCTTTCACAAAGCGCATAGGGTTCTAGGCTAGATTCCTAGGACCCTGGTGGCAGCGTGACAGAGGGCAGACAGAGACACCTGTCCTGCTCTACTGAAGGAAGAAGGGTTTCTTGATAGGTAATAACTTCCTGTCAACTGCTTCCTCCCAGTCATTCCCACATAGTGATGAGAGTTAAGTCCTTTGTCCTCCCTCTAAAGGGGTGAGCACTTGTGTCAAGGCCTTTAGGTGGGCAGCTGAAGAAGCATGTGAGGAGAGAGCAGAAGGGAGACTTGGGAGAGCAGAATTACTGACACCTGAAGAACTATGCCCAAATTTTTCTTCACTATTCAAAGACTCTTTAATACTGAAGACTCAACTCTCTGTGACTCCTATGTAGAACAG